>OY829124.1:1843696-2072833 GCA_963691645.1 Pelosia muscerda | reverse complement strand
CTTATGTCCCTTTGTATGCTTATATATCTTTAAAAGTACGCAACGGATTTTGATGATAATAGATAGAATGGTAAAAGAGGAAGGTTTATATGTATATAACATCATGTTACAACCAACAGGTGCGGAGTAGAAGTGAAAACTGTTGTAAAAACGAAATGTTTCGATGATAGCTGCAAAAGCCCTCATAAGAATAATAAATTAGAGAAATGTAAAATTAGAGTGCATGCAATTTCAGTGTGTGTGTGTGTGTGTGTGTGTGTGTGTGTGTGTGTGTGTGTGTGTGTGTGTGTGTGTGTGTGTGTGTGTGTGTGTGTGTGTGTGTGTGTGTGTGTGTGTGTGTGTGTGTGTGTGTGTGTGTGTGTGTGTCTGTGAGTGTGTGTGTGTGTGTGTGTGTGTGTGTGTGTGTGTGTGTGTGTGTGTGTGTGTGTGTGTGTGTGTGTGTGTGTGTGTGTGTGAGTGGCAGGTTGAAGCGGGGCGTGAAAAAGCATCTGATGAAGCCGTCAAGCTGGGCGCCACCATTGTAGCACTGAACGTGATTGTAATGGTGACCCTCTTTCATGAGACTTTGCCTTCAGCTTAACATCAGGCGAGGATACTGATACCAGGGGAAAGAATCAATATCATGCTATAACCAACTGGAGCGGAGCAGAAGTCAAAAATGTTGCAGAAACAGGGTGACGCAGACGAAGTTCGGGTCAGCTAGTAGTAACTTTGTATAATAAAAAAATATCTTTATTAAGTTAAATTTCATCAAAATTTAGTATAAACTTACTGAATACTTTCAGGCAATATCCAAGGTGCTAATAACACAACGAACATAGGGATTGCAGTGATCCAGGTCAAAATACGCCAGTCAGCGATGTAATACGCCATCCAGGGGAAAATTGCGGTTGCAATAGTATAGGACAGTGCCTGTGTTAGGCAGGCTACCATGGTTCTGTACCTGACTCCTACATATTCAAGAACTGCAAAAAAAATATTAACTTGTCATCATTTTCTGAACCTTTTCCCAACTCAGTTGGGGTCGGCATTCCAGTCTAACTGTGATGCGGCTGAACTTCGATATTTTCCGTGAAGCGACTGCCATCTGAGCTTCACAATCAATGGTCCAATGACCAATGGCGATATTGACGTTCCAAGTTAGACTGGTTGGACTTTTGAGGGCTTCAATTACCCGTAACGACTGCCATAGATGTTTGTGTGGGAACCGGGACCGACGGCTTAACGTGCTCTCCGAGGCATGAACAGCCATATGATATTCATGCATACAGTTTCTTGCACCGAGCAGGGATTGAATCGACGCCCCATGCGAAGCTGTCGCGTGCACTACCGCCACGCCACGGAGACTTGGGGAGGAGAAATTATTAACTAGTATTTTTTTTATACCACTTAGTTGGAAAGTGGTTACAGTGGCCTATGGACGTTTGCAAAGGCATACAAATATTAAAAAAATGCACTAATGGAAAGAATTTAGTCAATACATACCTACAGTTAAATAAAGTCTGAGTATAAGTTTAAATTACAGTCAAAATATACTTACCTTTTTATATCGTGCGCAAAATCCCCACGGATACCACCTCCACCAAAACCGGTGGAGGTGATTATGTCGGACTCGAACCGACCACGCCTTCCATGGGTCCTTGATTGCCAGAGGTGAGATTATACAAGACATATCTCTCGCACCACGGCAGACCCGGGGACATCTCTGTTGAGATGACCCTCTTCTTTCGATGTAGGGACCCCATCTAGCCCCTGGGTGGTGGCACTTTGCGCCATCACCGTGGCCTGCTTCTGCTAGGGTGACCGGCGGCTCCACCCGTCACCCCAGGCCCGCGCTCATGGGGGACGGAGGTCATTCTGCGACCTCCGACGTCCGAGTCACCTCCTCTCATCGGTGGCAGTGGGAATATATACTTACCTAACACGTACAGGATCATGAAGCAGCTATTGAAGGACATGCCGACGAGAAACCTGCAGACGATGAAGTCCCACACTGTGGTGGTGAATATAGTGCCCACACCACCGATACCAGCCAGTAAGTTATTCGCTGGAAGCAAATAAGTTAGGTTAAATTAAGTTACAAAGCACACACCAATGACTTTTCGAATGCTTTTCGAAGTTATAAGCTGGTGCATTAAAGAAAGGTTTTATAAATGGCGGCTTGTACTTGCGTTGACGGAAAGTACAGCTAGCATATAAAATTTCAAATATTTTTCTTTTCATATGAAAAATAATAAAAACAAGACCGGGTCGTAATAATTTCCAACTAGCTGCGGCCGGCGGCTTCGCCCGCGACATGTGACGGCATCTATTTTTGTTTTCATCGGAAACAGTACCTACTTTTACACATAGAGTCCTTTCATCCTGAAAAAGGAACGTATATCACATTCTATAAGGAGGATCATGCAAGATCATGATGTTGGTTAAAATAAAGAACTAAAATTATTATGAACAACGGTCCTGTTTATATTTTTTTTAAACTGAAAAAAAAAATGAAATTTTGTATGCTAGGTGTACTATCTGTCAACGCAAGTACAAGCCGACATTTAAGAATCCTTTCTATTATGCATCGCATCAAGAGCACAGAGCGTGGAAGAAAATAAAGATCAATATTTTTTTTGTGTTGACGGTACGCGCGTGAGTGAGTATAGACAGTGCTAGTGTGCGAGCGAGAGGAAGTGATAACGTCCGCCATTTATAAAACCTTTCTTTAATGAACCAAGTTATATGTGTGTATTTATCGCAGGTTTAAAAGTGCACGGTTGATGGCAATAGGCTCGCCACCTATTACATTGAGACCTTTACATAAACTGGCGAAATGTGGGTGCTAGCTCTTCTGCCTACCCCATCGGGGATAGGCGTGAGTGTTTTTTTATTTTTTCATTTTATTTCAACAACCATGATATTGAATGTGTGTGATAATATTTTCTATTGTTGTAATTCAATGGTGTCTTTTATTCGTATTAAAGTTTAACATATAAATTATAGGTTGCGAGCCTATTATCATTAACTGGGCACTTATAAACCTGCGATAAATATACACATAACTTCGAAAAACATCGAAAAGTCAATGGTTAAACCTGGGATCAAACCCGAGACCTCGTCTCAGCAGTCCATTACCCTTACATACTAGGCTACCGCGGTTAAAATTTATCAAATATAATCTTATTCTTATTACTACTAGGTGGCAGTTTCTCCATACAGTTTATTCTATGTTAGTAGTCTATGCATTTTAAATTTTGAATTAGTGTATTTGCAACAGCTAACGTGTTTTTATCAATGGTACGCTTTCTCTGCGGTTTCTGTTTGCGGTCGTCTACGGATTAGTACCTTAAAACTTACCTATTAAAGCGGGTACTCTGCCAAATCGATCAGCTATCCAACCGAATATAATACCCCCTATTACAGACCCGACGTAAAATATCGACTGCGCTGTCGGGACATTACTTGCGTGGTTACACACCCAGCCTCTCTGTGAAAAATGATACAGTAGTTTAGGATGATTAAGTATCATACCTACATAACTTAAGGAAAGAAAGAAACGGAGGTAGGACACGACGGTATCTCCCGTCCGAAATGAGCTGTCCAACTGGGGAAGTACCTCCGCCCTACAGAAGACCGCGGTCATAATAACCATCGTGTTGTGTTCCCGCCGGTAAGTAGGGTAGCCAGAGCTCACAATACCCCTCCTTCCCCTCCCCTTCCTAGCCTCCCCACCCCTTCCCAGCTCTGCCCCTTTCCCTTCAGGGTGGGCAGCGCGTGTGTGACACCCTTAGTGTTGCACACGTTCATAGGCCACGGTGGCCGCTTTCCATCAGGTGGGCCGTGTGCTTGTCTGCCACCTACGTAGTATAAAAAAAAAGTCTATCGAATTGGAGCCACCTGTCATCCTACCAGCAGCAAGCCACGGTGGCGGCATCCAATGTGCATCTCCCCAGGGGCTAGATGGGGACATCGTGGCTCCCACAATCGAAGGGTCGGTCGGATGCTAGGGATATATTACCTACTTTCTGACTTCCGGCAACCGAATATACGAAGACGGCGTGCGTTTTAGTCGGTTTGAGTCTGATATAAACACTCTTACCGACTCTGGGGTATCCGTGGAGATTTTGCCCATTACAAAAGGTACAGTTCATAACCCGCGCAACTTCGTCTGCGTCACCCCGTTTTTGCAACATTTTTCACTTCTGCTCCGCATTAGATGGTTGTAACATGATGTTATATAGGTACATATAAACCTTCATAGATTGTTTACCAGTAAAATAGTTAAATTATTAAAATAATGGTATAACAATAGAACATTAAGTAACAATGTCTAAGCGCCATCAGTGCAACTTGCAATTCTATATTACTAATCATAACTCTGGTTCTACTTAACCGATTGCATTCAAACAAACACCTTCAAACAAAAAAATTGCATCGAAATCCGTTCGGTAGTTTTTGCGTTCATCGCGGACGCACATAAACTTTTTACAATTAGGTATATAATAGTATAAATTGGCCTAAATAATATGCACTTTTATTTCCCGTGCGAAAGTCCCCACGGATACCCCCCGCTGCAGTCAGTGTGGGTAGTTATGTCGGACTCGAACCGACCAAAACAGCACAGCTGCCCTGGGCCTCCAGTTGCCGAGGGTCAGGTACCCTCTGGCTATCCCTCACGCCCCAGCTGACCCAGGACCAGTGAAAACCCTCTCGGGAAATATTACGTACAGCAAAACGAAAATACTACTTATTTCTATCTACCTGGAACTTCGATATCGCCATTGGTCATTGGACCTTTGGTTGTGGAGGTCAGATGGCAGTCGATTCACAGAAAATACCGAAGTTCAGCCGCATCACAGTTAGACTGGAAAGCCGACCCCAACTGAGTTGGGAAAAGGTTCAGAGAATGATGACTTAATTCTATCTACTGATTCGAATTGGAAACACCTCATGAAAACTCACCTCCGTAGTGACCGTCTCATACGGTATATCGCTCAACTCGAACTCCCAGCCGTGCTGGCACGCCACCAGCGGCGTTCCGTCTGCAGGCGGAGACAGCGTCTCCAGCACTTCGCTCCAGTTAGCGTCGAAGGTCCTGCAGTGGTCCCAGTCACCTGTCACAGCTCCAGGGGCTGACAGATTCTTTCTGAAATGATATTAATTCTAAATAACAGGTGCCATAAGATCTTGAGGAAGAGAAAGTTGATAATTGGCACCAGTAAATGAGAGATTGAAAATCCAATGCGACAGATTTTGGATTCTCAATTTTTTTCTTCTGATACAAAAGAGATAGAACCGTGGTAGCCTAGTGGTATGGGTAATGGACTGATGAGACGAGGTCTCGGGTTCGATCCCAGGTTTACCATGGCACACACCAGTGACTTCGATGCTTTTCGAAGTTATGTTTGTATTTATCGCAGGTTTATAAGTGCCCGGTTAATGGCAATAGGCTCGCCACCTATTATATTGGGACCTACACATAAACTGGCGAAATGTGGGTGCTAGCACCTACCCCTTCTAAAATAAAGGCGTGAGTTTATGTATGTATGTAAAGAGTTATAACTTGCAAAGCTATAGCGTCGAAGTCTTCAAGACTTTTTTTTATGGCACGTCAATTTGACTCCTCGCCTGATGTTAAGCTGAAGGCAAAGCCTCATGAAAGGGGGTCACCTTTGCAAACACGTTCAGTGCTACAATGGTGGCGCTCAGCTTGACGGCCTCATCAGATACTTTTTCACGCCCCGCTTAAAAGACCAGGGGCTGTAGGAAGAAGGTAACACGTGCGCTGGTAAGAAATTCCAGGAGTTTCATCCCGCGCACGCTCAACCTGTGGAATGAACTCCCTGCCGTGGTTTTCCCAAGCGATCACAATATGAGGTTCTTCAAGAAGGGCATTAGAAGGTTTCTACAGAATAGGCCGCACGTGTGTGACGCCTCTGGTGTTGCAAACGTCCATAGACCACGGTGACCGCTTCCCATCAGGTGGGCCGTGTGCTTGTCTACCACCTAAGTGGTATAAAAAAATTATAAAAAATGAAAAATATTATTGGTGAGAAAAGAGAAAAGTGAATATAACTATTACTTCTAGGCAAGCGTTCTCCACATTCAACCATATCTTCACTTACCACCAGGTGAGATACTGGTCAAACGTGTATCTAACAAAAAAAAGAGTAAAAAACATAAACAGTGGGTTTGACACGACGCGCATAAGTGAACGAGCTATAGCAAGGCCATTGACATCTTCGAGAAATTTGCAATTTGCGTACCAAAAATAAATTATCTAATCGGATCATTACATGACATGCACCTTTGCCTTATAAAACACATAATCTTCTTACTTTTTTTTCTTTAATTTTATTTACAGACCGATATTATGTTTATTTAATAAAATTGCAACGTAAAACCCGTAAAAACTGCGGCAACCTAGTAGTATGGGCAATGAACTGCTGAGACGACGTATCGGGTTAGATCGCAGATTTTACCATGGCACACACCAATGACTTTTCGATGCTTTTCGAAGTTATGTGTGTATTTAACGCAGGTTTATAAGTGCGTGGTTAATGGCAATAGGCTCGCGACCTGTATTGAATTGGGACTCCTTTTTCCGCACCTAGCCTCCCTTTTGGGCCATTGTGCGTGCAGGTTCGCGACCTATTACTTTGGGACCTAAACATAAACTTTGGATTATTAGTTCATTGTAATAACATAATCATAAAGTGTCTGCTAACAGGCTTATTTGAAATCTGGTAAAAGAAACTATTTAAAATATTCCATTGACCATTTTATTTCTTTTCAACCCTGCATCCCTATTCACCCCGTTTGACGGTAGTTAGTCTAGTTTATTTGTTTAACATGTGTTTTTTATAGAAAGTTGCCACAAGACTGTTTACCTTTATTCAAGCACCTAAACAAAATGGCACATAATAGTTCCGGAAAAAGTAATTTTGGGCACATTTTAGATAGCAAAATCGTCGAGACATGTTGCCCGCGGCTCCGCCCGCGTGGACTTCTGATCCCGTTCCCGCTGCTCCATTTCAAGAATATTCGTATTTGTTCACCTTTTAAACCTTGTCTGAACTTCCACGAATAATTCAAGACCTAAATTAGCCAAATCGGTCCAGCCGTTCTCGAGTTTTAAAGAGACTAACGAACAGCAATTCATTTTTATATACCTATATATAAGTAGATATAGATATTGTTACACCAAATTAATACTCCTAGATGATTGTGCTATCAATTTTATCTTCCGCACTGACAGCACAAAGACTCTTAACCTTCTCCCCTCCCCCTCTTCCCCTCCCCCCCCCCCCTCCTCTATATAATCGGCATCACGAATGTGACGCCCCTGGTGTTGCAAACGTCCATAGGTTATGATAACCACTTTCCATCAGGTGGGCCGTTAAACCGCCGAGAGATTATGTCTTATATAATCTCACCTCCGGCTATCAAAGACCCATAGACGGCGTGCGTTTTAGTCGGTACAATGCAACAAAATCCACCGGAAAAAAGGCTGAGTGGTGGGTCCCTTCCATCACCCTATATATTTTCTTATAATGGATTTCTGCCATGGAACGTCTAATTCTATCGACATCTACACTTAAAATTTTGTGTGTATATGTTTGTAATGAATAAACACGAAACTACTGCGCCGGTTTTAATTAATTCATCCAGAGTAACATAAGCTATATTGCACGGCGGGCAGAGCCACAGACAACAGCTAGTATCTAACATGAAAATAAGCCTTGGATCTGACCGGGGTTAACGCAAAGACTTTTTTTTGTTCATGACACGTCAATTTCACTTCACCCCGCCTGATGGTCTCAGAAACGAGGGTCACCATTACAAACACGTAAAGTGTTACAATGGTAGCACTCAGCTTGACGGCCTCATCAGATGCTTTTTCACGCCCCGCTTAAAGGACCCGGGACTGTAGAAAGATGTAGAAAGATGATGATTATAACAAAGGTTTTAAACACTCACCTCAACTCCATACTCAGGCCAGCCAACTCAGGAACCCTACACCAGTGGTTCTCTGGTGTGGCAGTTATGAACAATTGCACATAATGCACGAAGGCGCAAGTATAACCAAACAACATCATTATCACAAACAACACCTTCTGGTATCGCCCCATTTCGCCCGAATGAGACAGAACCTTCTCCAAAATGTCCGCATCGTGGGCATTATTGGTCGTTTTAGCCTCAGTGGCGCTCTAGAAACAAAATTCACCAACACCGTTTTGTAATAAGTACGTCAATAAATATCTAAAAACACTTTTACTTTTTTAAATAAAAAATAAATTCCTACTTGCGTATTTTCTTGGCTCATATCAAACGCGAACGTATCAATATATATTATATATATTCTATAAATATATGATATTAATATAAATATATTAGTACTAAACAATCTGCGGTATAAAAAGATGTTTTCGTGGTTTAAATCGCTGATTTAACGCAACAAAACACACGTGTTATGTCGTACAACAACTGCACGCAAGTGAGATTATAACCGGCGTCGGCGCACCTTTAACTTAAAGTGATTGCGGTAAAAGTTACTTTGTCTTTGTAAAGTAAAATCTTAGTTCGCACTACCAGTGAGGATGCCTTTTTCCTGACGGGTGAACACCCTCCTCCACACCACAATAATAATAATCACTATCACTATCACTATCACTACATAGTATAAAATAAAGTCGCGTTTTCTGTCCCTATTTTTCTTGTCCCTTTGTATGCTTAAATCTTTAGAACTACGCAACGGATTTTGATGCGGTTTGTTTCAATAGATAGAATGGTTAAAGAGGAAGGTTTATATGTATATAACATCATGCTACGACTAACAGGTGCGGAGCAGGAATGAAAAATGTTGCAAAAACGGGATGACGCAGACGAAGTCCCGCGGGTCAGCTAGTATACTATATAAAAATAAAACGAGTTTTCCTTCCTGACGCTATAACTCCAGAACGCACGAACCGATTTCCACGGTTTTGCATTCGTTAGAAAGGTCTCGGGCTCCGTGAGGTTTATAGCAAAGAAAATTCAAGAAAAATTTCAATAGAAAAGCGGGAAAATCATTTTTCACACGCGAAACGGAGTTCGCCGGGTTTGCTAGTACTTAGTTTATAATATAATAAACTCACAGTACTGTACAATAACAGTGACAAACGTCACTGTTGCACGAAAACTTTAACAAGTAACAACTTTTAAGTAGGTGTTACATGGTGGAAATCCATTATAATACTGATGATTATGAAAAAAAATCTAAAAAAAAATCGAATAAAGTCACGTCTATATCCCCGAAGGGGTAGGCAAAGGTGCTAGCACCCACATTTCGCCAGTTTATGTTTAGGTCCCAATGTAATAGGTGGAGATTGCCATTAACCGGGCACTTATAAACCTGCGATAAATACACACATAACTTCGAAAAGCATTGAAGTCATTGGTGTGTGCCATGGTAAACCTGGGATCGAACCCGAGACCTCGTCTCAGCAGTCCATTACCCATACCCACCCACTAGGCTACCGCGGCTTTTTAGTTTATTTACCAAATAATTAGTTTTCTTTTCGCATTCGCATAATCATTCTCTGAGCCTATTCCCAACTCAGTTGGGGTCGACTTTCTAGTCTAAGATGAGGCTGAACTTCGATTTTCCGTGAAGCGACTGCCATCGGACCTCCACAACCAAATTGGCGACATCGAAGTTCTGTAGTGAGGCTAGTCGGACTTTTGAGTCGCTGTGTACTCTCCAAGACGTTAATAGGTACCTAGTGCGGTTAAGCACTTAATTAATTTCCTTACGATTTAGGTACACCGCATAACAAGGAATCGGGTCAATTATTTTTCAAATTTAGCTGCTACATTTTCGATTAGGATTTTTTTCGGCATAGATACAGATTTTTATCATCGCTGCTCACGGAGAGGACCCGAGCATAACTTTCGCTCTTCGGGAAGCCTTACTACATTTTTTCATATATTGAATTCTAATTTAATGTAATTAAATTATAAATGAATGAAAATATCCTGGAATATTGTGTCATATTATAATTTACTGTTCTTTGCATTCAGGATGCATTATGGACGTATGTAAGAAATTAATAAATAAAAAAATCTGTTTCCTAGCTCCAATATTACCGTCTTCACGATAGAGGCACTCGGGGCTCGTGCCCAGGGCCCCCCGCTTAAAGGGGGCCCACCAAAGTAGCGACTATTTCTTGCACTTCAACTTAAGAACACTTTTCTCACAGAAAAATAACTGGACAGTTGTTTTGTGCTGTTATTTTGAAGACGAATTTGTCGGCGTTCTATGCTCTCGGTGTTACAAACCACCATAGGCCATTGTCTATATACCATGGTAACCAACCCATCAGGTGGGCCGTGAGCTTGTCTGCCACCTAAACGGTATAAAAACCAAAGGGGCCCCTAAATTCTTGTGCGCCCAGGGCCCCCGGCGTAAGTGAAGACGGCCCAGCCTTCGGCATACCTATACTTATTCGATTATCGTTCCCGTAGAATGTGGTATCGATGTTACATAAATTATAAAACATTTATTTCTTATTATTTTATGTACTTAGGGTATTATAATTTTATAAATATTTGTTTACTTAAGGTGACACTTCATTAGTGCGGCGCGGCATTACCTAATCGCACTGTACTGCAAGCAAAATATATAGATTTATAATTGCTACAGTTACTGACATTTATAGTATAATATTTATGTTTTATATTATATCTAGTTAATTCTATTACTTACCAAAATTGTAGTAGATAAGTACTTAAACTTAAAATAATTTTCATAAATTAATAGATTATGTTCGATTAATTCGATTTGTTTGTCTACAGTCAATTATGCTGTATTCTTGCCAGGCACTACTCTACGATAAGTGGGCGGTACTTGTCTATGAATTACGATAATTTTGGAGGTATTAATTTGTTTATAAAAATACGTTACTTCATAGACGTGAACTGTCAAAATTATCATCCTATAATAGACAGAGTATAATGGATAACATTAATTTTGATGAATGAGGTATCACAGGTAAGGTAATTGATTTTTTTTTTTAAAAATTTTTTTTACTAATTTTTAATAATTCTTAGACAATTTACACAACGCCACCTAGACCCATGGTAAGCATAGTTTAACTAGCTTGTGTTATAGGTTCTAGAATGTGGATAAACATACTTAGACATATATTTTTTTAAATACATACATTTTATATATAGAAACACCTAGGCCAATGCAAATATTTATATTCATGTACCTACACAAATATTTGCAGTGAGCTGGAATCGAACCCACGCCTCATGCGTAGCAGTCGCGTTCACTACCGTTACACCACGGAGGTCGTTGGATCGTCTCCCAAACGTGCTAAATGAAATAAAATTACAAAAATAAAAACGTAGTTGCTGGTAAAAAATTATGCGAATGCCTATAATTTTTTTTTTTTTGTTATAATATCACGCCTATATCCCCGAAGGGATAAGCAGAGGTGCTAGCACCCACATTTCGCCAGTTTATATTTAGGTCCCAATGTTATAGGTGGCGAAGCCTATTGCCATTAACCGGGCACTTATAAACCTGCGATAAATACACACATAACTTCGAAAAGCATCCCAGTCATTGGTGTGTGCCATGGTAAACCTGGGATCGAACCCGAGACCTTGTCTCAGCAGTCCATTACCCATACCACTAGGCTACCGCGGTCCTATGAATGCTGTGATTATATTGATGTAATAATTGTCCATAAGCTACATACGGTAACCACTTTTCATCAGGTCACTTGTTTACCACCTAAATGGTATAAAAAATCTATGCCTCTAAGAGGATTTACAAACTGGTTCGAAGGATAAACACAAGTTATTGACCTATTGGCATAAATGTTAGAAGTCGTTCGACCGGTTCAACGTTCGAGTCGATAACACTACGAATGGTTATCAATATTAATTATAATAGTGTAAAAGTTGTAGCAACTGTTGGTATTCCAAGATAAGTCAGCTTAACCTAGATTTAACAGAAAAAAATCTGTATTTAGAATCAAAAATCAAAATCAAAAATCATTTATTGTGCATAGACCAGTAAATGGCACTTACAAAACGTCAATATCAACAATATTTTATCAAAGGCAAATGGACCATTGGTTCGAAACGCGGCCCCGACCTGAGAAGACGAAGACTCCGGCAAGAAACTCAGCGGGCTTTTCTTTTTTTTTTGGTCTATTTACAATAGTTTACTTAGTCTAGATACAAAATTTAGCTGAGTAGCAAGTGAGTGAACAGCTCATTTCCAGGCTTGTTTATCATCCAAATAATCCTGGATTTTATAATACGCTTTTTGACATAACTTATTTTTTACAAAATTTTTAAACTTATTGATGGGCAAATCTCTAATTTCATAGGGGAGCTTATTAAAAAAGCGTATAAAAAGATTTATTCGGAAACTCATTTACTACACCAATAAAAACTGTGTAGAAACCGCGATAGCCTAGTGGTATGGGTAATGGACTGCTAAGAGGAGGTCTCGGGTTCGATCCCAGGTTTTGCCATGGCACACACCAATGACTTTTCGATGCTTTTCGAAGTTATGTGTGTACTAGATGACTTCGTCTGCGTCACCCCGTTTTTGCAACATTTTGCTCTTCTGCTCGGCACCAGTTGGTTGTAGCATAATGTTCATTCTCTGCACCTTTTCCCAACTCAGTTGGAGTCGGCTTTCCAGTCTAACTGTGATGCGGCTGAACTTAGATATTTTCCGAGAAGCGACTGCCATCGGTTCTCCACTACCAATGGTCCAATTGATCAAATGACCAATGGTGATATCGTAGTTCCAAGTTAGACTGGTTGGACTTTTGAGGGCTCCAACTACCTGTAACGACTGCCGCAGATGTTTGTATGGCAACCGGGACCGACGGGTCAACGTGCTCTCCAAGGCACATCCAGACTAGTGCAGTAGCCATATTCATGCATACAACTTTTTGCACTGAGCGGGGATCGAACCCGCGCCCCGTGTGTACCTTACCGCCTTACCGCAACGCCATGGAGCATAATTTTGTAGCATAATGTTATATACATATAAACCTTCCTCTTTAATCACTCTATCTATTAAAAAATCCGGATCAAAATCCGTTGCGTAGTTTTAAAGATTTAAGCATACAAAAGGACATAGGGATATAGGGACAGAGATCGCGACTTTGTTTTATACTATGTTGTGATACCACTTTAATGGCAGACAAGCACACGGCCCACCTATGGATTGTGGTCACTGTAGCCAATGGGCGTTTGCAACACCTTGAGCAAGATTGGTATCATGAATGAAAAAACATGCAGACACTGCAAGGAGGACGTGGAAACGATAAAACACATACTGTGCGAGTGCCACGCCTTAGGAAGACATCGAATGGATCTACTCGGGAGGGGATACCTTTATTTATTACATGCACCTGCGATTGAGAGGAGTAGCCACCCTGATAGAGAGGGCTATCCCTCCTCTAACCTAGGAGCCAGGATGGGGTCGACACAAAGGATCCAATAGGGTCGAAGTGTCCGCGAAAGCTCCAGAGCACGCACTCCAATAACATAAGATAAGATAAGAACACCAGAGGCGTCACACTCTTGCTGATGAGCCTGTAGAAACCTTCTAATTTAATCAGTAAATGAACAGGAAGACATTTGTTTGTATAGAATGGTTTCAGGTAAAAAAAAAAATACAAAGGTTTTTGAAACTTTTAATAAAAATTCTTAGCTTAAAATCAATTAGACTAAGGCCGAACGCTAAAACTTGAGCGGGCGCCCGCGGGCGGACGCTCAATGAAAAATAGTTAGAGCAGCGTAGGCGCGTGCGACGGAACGCGGACGCGGGCGACGGATTGTAACACGCGCGGCGGGCGACGGGCGCACGGCGCGGACGCACGCGACGGTCGAACGAATTCTCCGCTGAGTAGCCTGTTCGTCACGAACAGGTTAGGTAGTCGACGTTGTTTGCGCATACGTCTCTTTGCCAAATAATAAATAAGCAAATAATCCATGGTAATCTACTCGACACAACTGTAGACGCTCGAGATCAAAATTATACTGGCAGCGCTAAATGAGACGGACGCACGCGACGGGTGCCCGCTCGTGGACTCGTTGCCCGCGGCGGACGTCCGACGCGGGCACCCGCGTCCGCATCCGCTTGTGTTTTAGCGTTCGGCCTAAATAATAATAATAATATTCTAGGACAATCTACACAACGTCACCTAGACCCATGGTATATTATGGTTAATGACAATAGTTCTCGCGTTCGTACAGGGTTTCCGTAGCACGACATTGACGACACAAAAGTTACTACTACGGATGCAAACTTTTGTTAGTATGAAGTAAAATGTTTATATAGATAATGTAAATAATAAGTCGTTACATATGAAATTGCCGTTTTGTTTAAAGAAATTGGAGGAAACCCAATTTTTAGTGCGAACATTTTAGCATTTTTTTTATGAACGACAAATTGAAATTTTATGTTTTTTTGCGTATGAATGAGACAACATTAAGCTAACAGCAACTTTAATTACATTTTTGAAAAGTGACAGCTGTAAAAATTAATACAAAATTTATCATCAAAATGATGATTTTTCACGCCCCGCTTATGTGACCCGGGACTGTGGAAGGAAGATTGAAGTAATATTACTTTGAGGTAGTAGTAGGGTCACTGGTATCTTCTGAGGATAGCACGGCGTTGAGGTGAAGGAACTCAAATTCACCTATCATAGATTATATTTTATCAAACCTATTTCGCACTCTAGGATAGTTTCTTTCTGGACTTGGGCTCAAGATATATGCCGCCAACTGGATATAAAAATTTTCTTATCCATAGGTATCTTAACTATCAATGGCTGTAGACCTTTTGAGTTCAGCACCTTTTCGCTTCCTGAAAAATAAAAAAGTAAATACATAAATCTAAAATGGCGTAATGCTCGTAAACGCGACTACTACGCAATGGGCGGGGTTCTAATCCCGTTTGATACAAATATTTTCCCTTCTTTCCCGTCAGGGTGGGCAGCGCGTGTGTGACACCCTTAGCGTTGCACATGTTCATAGGCCACGGTGGCCGCTTTCCATCAGGTGGACCGTGTGCTTGTCTGCCACCTACGTAGTATAAAAAAAAATAATTGTACACATGTTTTTTTTACGACAAAAGGAAAACTTGGAATGAAACCCTGAACCTACCAACCTCCCAACATTGGGATACGCCTATGTCCAGCAGTGAAATGCAACAGGCGAATTGATTAGGTGGCAGACAAGCACACGGCCCACCTGATGGAAAGTGGTTATCATGTAATATGGACGTCTTCAACACCAGGGGCGTCACACTTGTGCGGCCGAGGCCGAGCCTCAGATGAGAGTCGCTTTCGCAGAAAATATCGAAGTTGTGCCCCATGTACCCAGCGCCATCTAGTGACAGCAATAGTAACTACTACGTCACTCCAAATCCTGCATCGCGAAAGCGAAGTTCTCGCGCTGGTGCAACATACTACAACCACCCAACGGCAATGACAATCATTGGGTTGGTCCGCGGCCCGCCAGGCGTGATCACCTTGCCTGGTCGGAGGACCCTTCCCTTTGTGTTCCCTTTGTGTGTGAGGAACATCCATCCTGTTCCTCAACAGTGGGGCCAACATAACCAATATCTTGATTATACTTTGTAAAATATAGCTTGGGTCCTATGACAGATGTCAAAATTTGGTTCATAGGGATGTCCGAAATTCGATGAATATATCGATACTACCAGCTATTATTGATGCATGTTACATATAATTAGGTTTAATTTAATTGTATGTGTGTATTTAATGGTAATGAGAACGGAATATACGTAGCATACAAGGCGTTGGCACTCGCACTGATGAGAATGACTGGAGTGGATCAGTGGAAGTTCAAATCAAACAAGATGTTGGCGCGTGTATCTTATGCCCATATCATGGCCCAAGAGCCAAACGCGGCGTGTCTTCTTACAAAATCCAAAAACAGGTTCAGGGCGTTGATGGATTGAATGTAGGATTTTATTTACTCAATATTATTTAGGATCAAGTATATTAAAATATAAACATTATTATGATATTAAAATACCTAAGCAATGAGATTAAATTCTAATTTTTTTTTTCTTATATTAATTTCAAATTTTAAATTAAGCTTTATTCAAAATATGGATAGTTCATAGTATGTGGTCACGATGATTCATCGCCCATCACTAATTAGCTCTGTATGCCCATAAAGTATGACATTGACAGCTACTACATTCAATAATAGAAAATTCAAGACTTCATGTGCGGGATTTCACTGACAGCTGTCATAGGACCCAAGCTACATTTTACAAAGTATAGACTAGAAATCCAACCAAGTGAGCAATACAATTTGTTACCAATTTTTAAAACAATAAGTAAATTCAAACCGGCATAATGAGTGTTCCTTGATGATGTTTTCGCCATCGGCTCTGGTCTGCGGCAGCGGCAGCCCCTTGGTCTCAGGTAGCAACAGTGAAATGCCCCCCACTAGAAACGCTACTACAGTGAATATCACCATTGGCAATGGGGTCCATACGCGTCTCTGCGAAACAGCAAAACATACAACTTATTTTCAAAAACGATGATCCCCGCTCAGCGCAAATATTTGTATGCATGAATATGACTTTTTGCACTAGTCTGGTCGTGCCTCAGAGAGCACAAGCCATCGGTTCCGGTCATACGTAAGTAAGTAAGTAAATCATTTATTGCTCGGAACATGGTATGTTACAATGGTGTTACAAAAACAAATATTATGGTCCGACATGCTTCGCAGTTTCTCTGCATGCAAAATTCATTAAAAAGGTTACATATTTGATTGATGATGATGATTCAATTGTAATAAGATTAAAATTTAAATTAGAATACAAATAAAATGTCAATAAAATGTCCATTAATGTCAATATTTAGTGTCAAGAATACATGCAAGTATTTATATTTTTTTTATAAAAGAATACACAATACTTAATGGAGGCTCTAATGGGTCTGGGTATGTGGTTATAAATTTTGGCTGTCATGTAAGGTGAATTATTTTGGTGGAGAGAAGTTTTACAGCTAGTATATCAATCGATTCGGGTAATTAGAGCCTCAGAAATACAACTTATTAAGCTGCAGTTCTTCGATATCGCCTATACCTATGGTTGTGGAAACCAGATGACGGTCACTTCACGGAAAATATCGAATTTCACTCGATAAACTAATGCTATGAAAACTAATTCATCACGCGTTGTCGTGTCGGGAAACCTTCGATTGTTTCGAGAACATTTTTGAGAGTGTAACGAATACAGTTTAGTTTGACGACCTCCGTGGCGTGGTGGTAGTGAACGCGACTGCTACGCAGGAGGCGCGGGTTCGATTCCCGTTCAGTGCAAATATATAAATATAATATATTTGTGCATTACATATGAATATTTGCATTGGTCTGGGTGTTTCTATGTATGTATTTACAAAAAAAATGTATCTATGTGTATGTTTATCCGTATTCTAGATCCCGTAACACAAGCTAGTTAAACTATGCTTACCATGGGTCTAGATTTCGTTGTGTAGATTGTCCTAGAATATTTATTTATTTAATTACATACAAATCTTACCGAATATACAATAAAAGGTGACACTATGTTAGCTGTGAATGCACTCATATGTAAGATGGACATTCCCGTGGCCCTAAAGGGCGTCGGTATGACCTCCGTACCCCACTGTACAGTCGCCGTATAACAAGTGCCGATGAAGAAGCGTGACGCTATGGCTAAAACTGCTTGAGGAATTCCTGCAAAGTGAAATTCAAACTAAAATTTTAACATATAAGGATGCAATTGGTTTGGCACGCGGTCCACCCAATAGAAAGCCAAAGACACTAGGATCCCATGATCCCGCTCCTATGGTATCCACAAATAATTTTTTCGGCTCTTGACTCTCATGGGATTCTAAAATGATTTTTTAATCCTCTTGAATCCCTTGAGGTCATAATTTTTATAATGTGGAGTGGTTACCGGGGCCTATGGACGTTTGTAACACCAATGGTGTCACATTCGTGCTGCCGACCATATAGAGATGAGGGGGGAAGGGGAAGAGAGGAGGGGAGAAGGTTAAGAAAGTGTCTGTGCTGTCACTACATAAGATAAAGAAGGGTTTCTCAGTCTTCCCACTGACAATACAAAATCTCTCCAGTGGTTTCGAATTTCAGCAAGTTAGGTTTATCGTCCATCAATTAGTGGGGAGCCCTTCCCTTTCCCTCCAAATCTTTCATTGGTCGGCAGCACGAGTGTGACGCCCCTGGTGTTGCAAACATCCATACCCCACGGTAACCAGTTTCCATCGGGTGGGCCGCGTGTTTGTCTGCCACCTAAATGGTTCAAAGAAACCTTACCTTCAGGTACAAAGAGAGTTACTAGAAGCACGATACTGGATAAAAATGAAGAAATCGATGTGGACTTCCTTCTGCCTAACCTGCAGGAAACAAGCAAACATAAGTAGGAATATCTCAGGGAATAAATCTGGGACCCTTGGACTTCAGTCGCGAGAATAACAAATATAATATGAATCCCAAATAAATGACATGTACAGTGGACTTCAAAAGTTCTTGGATATCTTAAATCTATACCTAATCTTTTGACAAACTGAGCCTGGGTTGCACGATCTTACTTTAACATTAACGGTGCAGTTAAAGTACCGGTCAGGTATAAAAGGTTGCACCATTTGACAATTGTTAAAATGACGTCATAACTTGACGCTAACTGTAACTGGCAACGCCCAAACATCAAATTCTATCAAAAAGATAACTATAACAGACCTACTAAATACTCTGATGCAACACATTTAGCCAAACCATTAGAATCAATGTTACTGTTACTGTTAAATTTGACGGAAACCTTAACTTTAACAGGTAGGTGATGCAACTAAGCCTTAGTCTAATTTAATCAAACGTAATAAACTTAACTTTCTTTCTACATTACCTTCTATATTACCGCGGTAGCCAAGTAGTATGACTGCTGAGACGAGGTCTGGGGTTCGATCCCAGGCTTTACCATGGCACACACCAATGACTTTTCAATGCTTTTCGAAGTTATGTGTGTATAGGGACCTAAACATAAACTGGTGAAGTGTGGGTGATAGCACCTACCTAGCCTAGCCTACCCTTTCGGGGATATAGGCGTGAGTAAAAGAATGAAAGAAAAAACATAACATTATGTTTTTTCTTTCTTTTTTTATCGTGCTCAAAATCCCGGATACCACCTCCACCAAAATCGATGGAAGTGATTATGTCGGACTCGAACTAACTAAAACGCATGCCGTTTTAGGTCTTTGAATGCCGGAGGTGAGATTATACAAGACATTCTCTCGCACTCCGGCCGGCCCGGGATCATCTCGTTTGAGATGACCCCGTTCACCTAATGTGGGAACCATGACGTTGGCTCCTTCTGAATCCGACGTAGATAATCACCGAAGCTTCAGAGCTTGGTAATCACCTGCGTCAGCCGGTACGAGTGCGGCCTCTCTAGCCAGTCCCCCATGATGGATAATAAACTTAATTAGCTAAGAATTGTGTAATGGCATCACTTAATATAATTGTATTTCCAAATTGTCCTGAAAATTTTGGGATTTATCGCACGATAAAAAAGGTAAGCACTTTTTTTTTATTTGGAACCCGTCAATTTGCCTTCACCCCGCCTGATGGTAAGCTCAAGCCAAAGTCTCAGGAACCAGGGTCACCGTTACAGACACGTAAAGTGTTACAACGGTGGCACTCAGCTTAACGGCCTTATCAGATGCTTTTTCACGCCCCGCTTAAAGGACCCGGCACTTTATAATATCGATGTATTACTGCCTTCCATATAAAACCCTTTGCACGCCAGTGATATAGGACTCGAAAAGGAGGAGGCGGAGCGGGTCCGGAGAAGACTCCGGGCCCGCACTGCCCGCGATGAGCGGGGCCTGGGGGTAACGGGTGGAGCCGCCGGTCCCCTAGCAGAAGCAGGCCACGGCGTTGGCGCAAGTGCCACCCCATACCCTGGGGCTAGACGAGGACACTATGGTCCCTACATTGGAGAAAGAGGGTCATCTCAATAGAGATGTCCCCGGGTCTGCCGGGGTGCGAGAGATATGTCTAGTATAATCTTACCTCCGGCAATCAAGGACCCATGGACGGCGTGCGTTTTGGTCGGTTCGAGTCCAACATAATCACCTCCATCGGTTTTGGTGGAGGTGGTATCCGTGGGGATTTTGCGCACGATAAAAGAAATGTGGTATAGGAATTATACGTACCTATCAAGAATAACAACGACCAGCAGGAAAGATAGAAACTCGAAGATCTCGTAAAAGCTGACGACAGCAAAGAAACTGAGGCCGAAGGAGTCAGAGAGACGTGTCAGCCCGTCGAACACGAGTCCACAGCCCATGAACATAAGAACCAGATACAACATCGCCCATCGCAGCGGGGCACTCCTTCGCATCTCGAAGATGGAACGCTTCTCTTCCTGATTGCCTTTATTGCAGAATACCTGTTGAATTAACAGTTGTTTTCACTTCTATATAGTCTGATTTATGATGATAGTGTGGAGGAATGGGATGTGATATCCCTCCAACACAAAGGGAGGATCCTCCGACCAGGCAAGGTGATCACGCCTAGCGGGCCGCGGGTTGTCGTTGGGTTGTTGTATGTATATTGTACTAGAGAACTTCGCTTTCGCGATGCAGGATCCGGAGTGTCGTAGTAGTTACTCTTGCTGTCGCTAGATGGCGCTGGGTACATGTGGTATCGCCACATTCTCGATAGGGCTGTAAGCTGTCGCTCCCGGTTGCTATACAAACATCTATGGCAGTCATTACTGGTAGTTGGAGTCCTCAAAAGTTCAACCAGTCTAACTTGGAACTTCATTATTGCCATAGGAACATTGGTTGTGGAGGTCAGATGGCAGTCGCTTCACAGAAAATATCGTAGTTCAGCCGCATCACAGTAAGGCTGGAAAGCCGACCCCAACTGGGTTGAGAAAAGGTTCAGAGAATGATAATAGTCTGATACTCTTGAATACGTTAATTGGTAGTGCTTGTGTGGATAAACACGTAATTAATTTCTTGCGACTTACACCGCATAACAAGGAATCAGGTTAAAAATATTTTTTTTTATTTATTTAGCTGCAACATTTTTGGTTAGGAACTTATTTTCGGTATACCCAATTTTTTACAAAATGCCCGATTGGAAGCAATAGGCTCGCCCCTATTACGTGGGACCGAAAATCATAGTTGGCGAAATGTGGATGTTTAATATATACCTCTGCCGAACCCTTCGGGGGTTACGGACGTGAACATATTATGTATGTATGTGTGTATGTATGTTCATTTCTGTACTGATCTTCGCACTTTATGGACAGCACTGTGAACTTCTGATCCCATTCCCACCTGTATAAAAACCTTCCTCATAGTTCAACGAATAAATTAAAAGAAATTACTCGAATTGGTGCAGCCGTTTTCGTGTTTTGCGCATAGCAACATATTTTGAGATTCATTTTTATTAGACTATGGATATGTAACTGAAATATGTGCTGCTGGAGAAGGATGGAGGGATTACGCTAACTCAAACTTAACTTACTATAAACTCATTCATAACATCATCAGGAATCTTCGTGCGATTAATGGACTCGAACCTCTTGAGAACTTTTTCGGCTTCGTTAATACGACCTCGGCTGACTAACCATCTGGAAATAAGCATAAATGAAATGAGCTTTGTTCCAAGCTTACATCGTACCACCGTTTCATCCGCATAAGTCCTGAGCCTTAGGGAATATCAGGATAAAAGTATGTAGTCCGCCATCTTGTTGCGGCGGCCATGTTGGAATGATTTTCATCAAACATAGCTAAGAAAACTCCCAACTAATTAGGTGTTCAAAGAAAAAAACTAGATCGAAATCGGTTTATTCGTTCGGGAGCTACGATGCCACAGACAGACACACACACACACACAGACACGTTGAAACTTATAACACCCCGTCGTTTTTACGTCGGAAGTTAAAAATAGCCTGTCATTCAGAGACAATGAAGCATTACAATCGTGAAAGTATTTTTGAAAATGGTCCAGTAGTTATTGAATTTATTCAGTACATATAAAAATATGGTTTCTTATTTGTAAGACAATTTCGTGCGTGCAAAGGTCCTATACAAAAATTCTGAAGGGATGACTTAGTTTTTTTTTTTTTTTTTTTTTTTTTTTTTATTACTTACTCCTTCCACTGCGTGCTGTGCACATCGAGGAAGCCATTTCACATCTAATTTTTTAATATTATTTCTCATTAATTTTTACCAATGTTTTCTAAAACAATATCCCACTCTGGTATTTACTATCCTTATTTTAAATACAAATATTTAAATGCTAATTTCGCAAAAGTACCCACTTGGCTGTTTCTCTTTCTAAGCTAGGTGCTTCTTTCATTCTATCACTTTCATTTCCTTCCTTACTTCCATCCCATTACTTCCATACCAACTCAGTTTAAACCCTCTCATACTATCATACATTCTGTGGGGCGTGGGGCATCCGGGTGATCAGCAAACTTCCGTCGGAACCACAGACAGCACTTCCCAGTCCATTTTCCCACTCTTGTATCGGCCTCCCTCAGCTATTTTTAAAAATAGTTGTATGAGGCCGATCACGTCTTGTTTCTTCTAAGAACAACCGTTAATACTCTTTCCCAATACTCTAGGAAGTGCTGCCTGTAGTTCTTTGTCACCAGGACTGGAAAGTTTGCTACACAAACCTCCAGTTGGATCCGACACTCCAACTCATACCTATCCCTAGCGAAGATGGGACAGTCCGCGACCAGGTGCGCAACCGATTCCACGACCCCTGGCTCGCAGGCGCATGATGGGTCCTCCTTACACTTGAAGCGACTCAAGTATTCAGAGAACCCACCATGCCCCGTTAATAGCTGGGTCGTGGTGCCGGCTATCTCCATCTTACGGACGGTTCTGTACGCAGCCACAGCGCACGGAAAGAAAAGCTTGGTACCAGAAGCAGTCGTACCCGTTTTATAGCGTCCGTTCCACTTGTCAAGCGTGATCTGACGCAGGCCACGCTTGACAAATGAGACGGGACACAGGTCATAGTTCGGCCTCGTCTTCGACCTCAAAGCCGCCTCCTTAGCGAGCTGGTCCGCTCGCTCGTTGCCCTCCAACCCTACGTGGGCCTTGATCCAGAACAGGGATATTTCCTTGTTCTGGATCAAGCCCCGCTTGATGTTATCTCTGGCCTCAACGGCCAGAGGGTGGAGGGCACGGGGGTTGACGACCGTTTGGAGAGCGGCTTTGCTGTCGCTGAGGATGCCGAACGTCGTGGCCGCGCCGCGCCTAAGGACCTCACTGGTCGCTTTGCACAAAGCCAGGAGTTCGGCCTGGTAGACGGTACAATGGGGGGCGAGAGCAAGTTTGAGGGCCTTTGTTTCGGCGTCGCTATTCCAAATGGATAGCGCAGCGCCGACACGACCCTCAATCTTGCTCCCGTCCGTGAAGATGCGCACCTGGATGGTGTTGGTGCGCTGGTAATCTTCCTCGTCTACCAGGCTGGTGAAGTCCAGACTTATATGCTCCGCGGGGTGAGGTACCTCCATTGCTGAAGCCATCCGTTCAACCTCTCTGTCTCCCAACCATGACTGGGACACTCCTCTCTTGGCCTCATAAAGTGAGGCCACCTCGCGAACTCTGAGGTCCAGAGGGAGCATTCCAGCCAAGATTAGACTTGAGTGCAGAGAAACCGTCCGGTAGCCCTTGCAAAGTTTTTGCGCGAACCCGCGCTTCACCACGGCTAACTGCTTCTGGATACCGAGCCTGTCCACCGCTGGACACCAGCTGCTGGCTGCGTACAGCACCGTCGGTTCCACGGCTGCGGTGTAGATGGTCCGGATCACCTCGGGATGTAATCCCCAACCGATCCGGGCCATCCGCGCCAGCTTGTGGTAGATGGCGATAGCCTTTTTGCACTGGTTGGTGACGTGGGTGTTGAAAGTTAGCTTGTGGTCGATGGTGAGCCCCAGGATCTTGATTTCCTTGGACATGCCAATGTCTATCCCGCCCATGCTGAGGCGTGGGACATCGTACTTAAGCCTCCGCGTGATTACCATCGCACAAGTTTTGTGCGGTGCGAATTTCAGCTTCATTCCGATGCCCCACTCCCGCACATGCTCGAGAGAGGCATTGGCCTGTCTCTCAATCTCCAAGGCGCTGTCACCATCGAACACAAGCACCACGTCGTCCGCGAATGCCTGGACGCGAGCTGCCCCATCCTCCAACCGTCGCAGTAAGGGATCCAACAAGAGGTTCCACAGTAAGGGTCCGCCAATGGAACCCTGAACGCAACCCTTCCCCGTGGGGCGTTCGCACTCCTCGCCCGCATACCTTACCCTCACTCTCCTGTCGCTAAGGTAGCTGTTGATAACTCGTCTCAAGTTTGCCGGACACCTTTCCTCAGCCAGTCGTACCTTAATAGCCGGCCACCAGGCGCTATCGAAGGCGCCCTCTATGTCCAAGGACACCATAAGGACTATCCTCTTCTCATCAAGTCTAGCCCTTATGTGGCCCATGAGGTCATAGAGGGCGTCTTCGGTACTTTTCTGGGGCATAAAGCCGTACTGGCGAGTACTAATCCTCGGCATTAAGTAAAAGTTGAGACGAGTTACCAACATCCTCTCGTACACCTTCCCCAGAACCGGTAACAGACCAATAGGTCTGTACGATTTGGGGACGGCGTACGAGTCCTTGCCGGGCTTCCTCAATGCCACCACCACGGCTTCCTTCCATATTTTAGGAAGGTAGCCGTGGCGAAGGCACCGATTCAGCAGCTCCAAGAAGAATGAGGGGTCGGCCCTAATGGCGTGGGTGCAAATATCGGCTGTGAAGCCGTCCGCCCCCGGGGCTTTCTTCGGATTGAACTTCCGAAGAGCACCGAAGAGCTCTCCCACCGTAAAAGGTGGGTCATCATCATGATGACCCTCATCCAGCTCCAACCCCTTAGCCTTTTCCCTAACTCTTCGGTGCCCTTCGGTGTCCTCCTCCTCCCGGTCCTCCGGGTAGAAGGTCCGAGCTAGTAGCTCGGCCGAACCTTTTGCGTCCAGGTAAGATCCATTGGCGGAAAGCAGAGTATCCTCTTCCCTTACCGTGGCCCTACCTATCACCCGGTAGATGCCCTCCCATAGTCCCTCCATGTCCTGCCTTCCGCAGAAGTTCTTCCAACTTTCGACTTGTGCCTTTTTTACTTCACTTTCATACATCTCCTTTCGTTCCAGGTACTGAGCTATAACGAACGACCTGCGGACCGGTGCGGCGTACCTGATTCGACGCTTGAAGGTGACCATTACCTTTTTAAGGCCAGCGAGTCTTTCCGACCACCACGGTGCAGTGGTCAACCCCACTGGTTTTTTCACTGGGATGCTTTCGCGGCACGCGCTCCCAACAGCCTCCGTATATGCTTCGGCCAAGGCATCCAATTCGTTGGTATGCCTTGTTTCGCCTATCGCAATATCCGGAAGCTGCCGGGCCATGCTAGCCCCGAAAGCCTCCCAGTTGGCCTTTCTGGTATTATAGGCCCGAGTGGTCCTTTTTATTTGGGTACCACTCGCCTTTATTAAATTGAGGTTGAACACCACACCGTTGTGGTCTGAGCTCGGGCATAGGCTTGGGTCCACCCTCCAAGCGTCGACCCAGGGAAACGCATTGTCCGTGCAGGTCGTCACGTCTACATAGCTACAGTACCTATGTCCACCCCTCACACAGTCGAAAGTTGGAATATCCCCGCTGTTCAGGACATGGAGGTCCATTTCAGCGAGTACCCCACTCAATAACTCGCCTCTGTCGTCTTCGGTTGGGTGCCCCCACCAGGTGCTATGCGCATTTGCGTCCCCACCCAGAACAGTAAGCCGGGAACCTAGGCTTCGTCTCACCTCCTTGAGCCGCTCCAAGTAAGGAGCCAACGGCGTTGGCCTCGGTTCGAAATAAAAGGATACCAGCGTGATCTCCCAGGCACTGGTCCGGATCCCCACCACCGCGATGTTGTCGGTGGTGAGTTGCGGGTACTGTATGACGTCCACATTTGGGTCAAAGACGGCAATGGACGCCTTTACAGTCCCTCCTCCTTGTCCAGTGTTCTGGAAGACCCTTACGCCCTGGTATCCTTTCATTCTCCCGGTATTGCCGGTATAGGGCTCCTGAATTAGAGCGGCTGTGGCCTTGCGCCTCGAGGCTTCGAGAACGAAGGTTTCGGTTGCCAGCTTACTCCTCTGGAGGTTAGCCTGCAGCATCCTGTGTGGGGTCACATTCCTCGGATCAACATTAGCACTGGTATTGAGTGGTGGTCCTCGCTATCACGTCCCATCTCTGACGCACTGGGCACAGATGGCTGAACACACTGTGACATGTGCCGCTGAGCCTCTCTCTCCGGCAATTGGTGCAGGTAGGCTCTGCACCGGCACTGTAGCTCGGGCATGCGGCTTTTAAATGCCCTTCGCCGCAATGGCTACACTTAGGCTCAGTGCCGGTGCAGAATTTCCTGGTATGCCCGTAACCCAGGCACAGGGAGCATTGCACCAACGGTGACTGATCTGCAACCCTAATGGGCTGCAGATCGACGTGGAGCTTCCCTATGCCTAGGGCACGGGCCCATATCGCCGGGGAGACCCTCAGCACCACATGGCACGTGTGGGGGTTCCTCGCCGTCCGCCGGTACAGTACGGCCATCCTCACCTGCTCCGGTGCCAAGTTCCGGAACACATCAGTGTTCCGGGCCTTTACGGCCTTGAGCAGGGGGATGACTTAGTTGAGCGTGTGGCCCTGCTTCACGAACTAAAAGTAAATGCTCTTGATGTGGGTCTAATACAAAGCATCATGAGTAACCCAAGGTCAGAGCCAGCCCAAAAAATATGTCACCTGATTACAATAGTTCAGCAATGATTAATTATGATAAATGTACCTAAGCTGTAGAAATTATTCTAAGACTGTGTCTACTATGATCTAAGGTACGATGGGGTTGACATATCCAGTAAGGATCAATGTGAAATGAAAAAATGAAAAAAGATTTAAAAAAAAAAGAAAAAAGGGTTGACTCACTTAACACTTTCAGGCAGAACCCAAGGCGCTAACAACACAATGAACATAGGTGCAGTGGTCACCCACACCAGCACTCGCCAGTCAGCGATGTAATACGCCATCCAGGGTAACACAGCTCCGGCCACGGTATACGACAAAGCCACTGTCAGGTTGGCAACCAAGGTGCGGTACTTTAGTCCCACATATTCGAGAACTGCAACAAAAATACCGCGGCTAATAATAACCTTGTGTTGTGTTTCGGTGAGTAGGGCAGCCAGTGCTCACTGGAGAGCTTGTGTTGTCAGTGGGAAGACCGAGAAACCCTTCTTTGTCTTCTGCACTGTATGGTTCTCTCTTCTCTGTATGGTTTTGCAAACGTAAAGACCACGCCTGATGTTAAGCTCAAGGCAAAGTCTCATGAAAGAGGGTCACCATTGCAAACACGTTCAGTGCTACAATGGTGGCGCTCAGCTTGACAGCCTCATCATTTGCATTTTTACGTCCCGCTTAAAGGACCCGGGACTGTAGGAAGAAGGAAACTCGTGCGCCGTTAAGTAATTTCAAGACTTAATGCTGCGGCAGAGGAAAGACTCACCGAACCGCTTGGTTCTTGATGGAATATTCTGCACCGTATGGACATCTAAGCCCTGCATGTGTTGTTCTGTGTAGGAAAGAAGAGGAGGAGGAGATTGGAGGAGCACCAATTTCCCACAATCAAGGCCACACACAATCAAGATAAAGTCTCAGGAAAGAGGGTCACTACTACAAGCACGTACAGTGTTACATTGGTAGCGCTCAGCTTGACGGCCTCACCAGATGCTTTTTGAAAATTTAGAAGCAAATCAGTAATTAATATCTGGGAAGATGAAAACTTACCTAATACGTACAGGATCATAAAGCAGTTGTTGAATGATATACCGACGAGAAACCTGCAGAGAATGAAGTCCCACAGCGTGGTGGTGAATATAGTGGCTATACCACCAACACCACCGACCAAGTTCGTTACTGGAAGCAAATAAATATATAGTGGAAGTGTCATGTAGTCGGTGTACGCGTGACATTGCTTTGCGTATTTACGCAACGAAGGATAAATTCGACAATATGAAACTTTTTGAAAAAAATACGTCTATACCGAGGTAGCCTAGTGGTATACGTAATAGACTGCTGAGACGAGGTCTCATCGATCCCAGGTTTACCATGGCACACACCAATGACTTTTCGATGCTTTTTGAAGTTGTGTGTGTTTATCGCAGGTTTATAAGTGCCCGGTTAATGGCAATAGGCTCGCCGCACATTTGGGATCTAAACAGAAACTGTCGAAATGTGGGTAACCAAACCTACCCCTTCGGGGATTTAGTGTTTATGTTATGTTATGTCTAAATTTTTTCGAAAATCGACAGTTTGAAGATTTTTTTTTATACCACTTATGTGGCAAACTAGCACACGGTCCACCTGATGGGAAGCGGGCACCGTGGCCTATGGACGTTTACAACACCAGAGGTGTCACACACGATATGATGTCCCTTACCTATTATTGCAGGGACTCTGCCATAGCGATCAGCTATCCATCCAAAGATGAAACCTCCTATCACAGCCCCCACGTAAAATATCGACTGCGCTGTAGGAACATTACTAGCGCGGTCACACACCCAGCCTCTCTGTGAAGAATAATTAGGATTTGCAGAAAGACAGAAATAATCTCTATATCAATATCACTACATAGTATAAAATAAAGTCGCGTTTTCTGTCCCTATTTTTCTTGTCCCATTGTACGCTTAAATCTTCAAAACTATGCAACGGATTTTGATGCGGTTTGTTTTAATAGATAGAATGGTTAAAGAGGAAGGTTTATATGTATATAACATCATGCTACAACAAACAGGTGCGGAGCAGGAATGAAAAATATTGCAAAAACGGGGTGACGCAGACGAATATAAAAATGAATAGCCTAGTGGTATGGGTAATGGACTGCTGAGACGTGGTCTCGGGTTCGATCCCAGGTTTACCATGGCACACACCAATGACTGCGATGCTTTTCGAAGTTATGTGTGTATTTATCGCAGGTTTATAAGTGCCCGGTTAATGGCAATAGGCTCGCCACCTAATACATTGGGACCTAAATATAAACTGGCGAAATGTGGGTGCTAGCACCTCTGCCTACCCCTTCGGGGATATAGGCGTGATATTATAAAAAAAAAGGAATTGCTGTTCGTTAGTCTCGCTAAAACTCGAGAACAGCTGGACCGATTTGGCTAATTTTGGTCTTGAATTGTTCGTGGTCCAGACAAGGTTTAAAAGGTGAACAAATATGAAAGTGCTCGGAATGGAGCAGCGGGAACGGGATCAGAAGTCCACGCGGGCGGAGCCGTGGGCAACAGCTAGTAAAGAAATAAATATTCAAACACAAATTACACAACGCTATCTACCCATGGTAAGCATAGTTTAACTAGTTTGTGTTACGGGTTCTAGAATGCGGATAAACATATTTAGATACTTTTTTTTTTGTAAATACATACATATTATACATAGAAACACCCAGACCAATGCATATATTCATATTCATATACACAAATATTTGCATTGAGCGGGAATCGAACCCACGCCTCCTACGTAGCAGTCGCCTTCACATAGGGATATAGGGACAGAGAACGCGACTTTGTTTTATACTATGTAGTGATTTCTAATAATTAAAAAAGACGAATAAGCAACTATAATACAAGGTTAAGCAAATAGTACGAGAGCCCACGACCAAAATTTTTGTCTCATAGCAATACGGCCAAAACCACATCAAATCGATGGATACGATTATTCTGAACTCGAAAATACCAATATCAGACATTTTCCGCGTAGCGTTTGATCTGACCGAATTTTCAAAATCGTCAAAGAATTTTACCGAACTGCATCATAGCAATATGTCTGATTTGCAGACTGTAGTTGAATGATAGTTCTGAGATACCGGAAACATATTTTTCAGACGTTAGTGGTGTAGCGCAAACCCGTAAAATCACTTAAAAAAATTAAAAATGAGACAAAAAAAATGTCTCATAGCAATACGTCTGAAAATCTTTTTTACTAGTAAATTTTGGTTATTTGATGCGAACATAACAATTTTCAGACGGAACTGTGAACGCATTAAATTTTGAGACCGTTTTGAAAATGTTAACAAATTTTACCGATCGGTATAATAGCAATCTGTCTGAAAATTGTTGGACATGATAAAATAAGTTGTCCACATGTGCAAAAAATTTATATCAGACAAATTAAGTGTAGCACCTTCTCTATCAGACAACTTTTCGATACTCAGATATTATTTAAAAATCGTATTGAGGCATCTTGAATTTTCTGTTACAAACCAATGAATACGTTGCGACCCTGAATTTATTAGATGATAATTAACAAAGAATTTACCCGAAACCGTAACATTGAAGTTGAAGGACTGAAATAAATCGCACAAAAGGAAACTGGGATGAAGTTGAAAAAAAAACGGTTTATTCAAAGTTACAAAATATTCTCGTATTCATTCGCTGTCGGATTCGGAATCGTCGTCGAAACGTTAAACGTTATTTTCGTTTTTGGGAGTATATGCTACACTTAAAGTGTCTGAAAACAGGTTTTTGGTAATCATGGCAGCAATACGTAAAGTTGAAAAAAAAAATTATCCGTATTGCTATGATACAGGTCGGCTAAATTTGTGGACATTTTCGAAAATGCGAAAACAAACTTTTTCGTAATACAATTATAAAATCTATGTACATTTTCACTATCAGACGTATTGCTATAATACCGACTGTCTTTTTTTTTACACAGCAGAAATGGCCTCCCACGCAGTTGCTACACCTTTACTACACACCTAGTCGGGTTCAGAATCATACAATCTAACGATTTTATAGGGTTTTTGCCGTATTGCTATGAGACATGGTTTTGGTCGTGGGCTCTCGTACTAAAAGCTATAGGGGAAACTAGGGACACTTGATCCCTATGGGAGACAAGGTACACCAATATTTTTTAAATTACTAAGTGTATTAGAGTATTTTTTATTTCATTTCATTTCATTTATTTATTCACAGAATGCAGGTACAACAATTGTGGTCTTATAATTAATATAATGTTTCCTTGTACATTCTACCACATTTGTGTGGTATGTAAATATTCAAACAGTCAATAATTAATTTGTGACATAGTAGATATAATATAATATATAAAAGAATCATGCAATAATAAAAAATTAAAATTCAAATATCAATGTGATTATAAAAAAATGTCAAATCTTAAAATTAATAAATGTCAACATAACTAGGTCAATAATATCATGTCAAAAAGAGTTTAAATAAATTATTCGAATGTCAAATTTCAGTATAATCATCAAATTTTAGGTATAATCAAAATGTCAATTGATTCAGAGTTGTATCCTCTAAAAATTCACTTAAATCATAGTAACATTTTCGGCTTAATAACTTTTTTAACTTTATTTTAAATATGTTAATATTACATTCTTTTAATACATCTGGTATTTTATTATATACCTTTGGTAGTGTGGCAACACTAAGTAAACATTATTACCCTCAGTGTTACCACATTAAAAATAGTCTAATACGCTTAGTAAATCCAAAAATATTGGTGTAGGTACCTTGTCTCCCATAGGGATCAAGTGCCCCTAGTTTCCCTTACAGGTCTGTCTAAGGATGGGTGACACAACATTAGAGACTCACCTCCGTAGTGACCGTCTCATACGGTATATCACTCAACTCGAACTCCCAGCCGTGCTGGCACGCCACCAGCGGCGTTCCGTCTGCAGGCGGAGACAGCGTCTCCAGCACTTCGCTCCAGTTAGCGTCGAAGGTCCTGCAGTGGTCCCAGTCACCTGTCACAGCTCCAGGGGCTGACAGATTCCTCCTGCAAAATGGATGAAGTTCTTTTTCTGAAGAACGCGTGGAGGTATGAAATTGGAACATATTGGTCGTAAGCGTCTCCACTACATAGTCACTATCACTACATAGTATAAAATAAAGTTGCGTTCTCTGTCCCTATTTTTCTTGTCCCTTTGTATGCTTAAATCTTTAGAACTACGCAACGGATTTTGATGCTGTTTGTTTTAATAGATAGAATGGTTAAAGAGGACGAAGTTGCGCGGGTCAGTTAGTTACATATATAATGAAACTAGCTGATCCGCGCGACTTCGTCTGCGTCACCCCGTTTTTGCAACATTTTTCATTCCTCCTGCGCACTTGTTAGTCGTAGCATGATGTCATATACATATAAACCTTCCTCTTTACCCATTCTATCTATTGAAACAAACCGCATCAAAATCCGTTGCGTAGTTCTAAAGATTTAAGCATACAAAGGGACAAGAAAAATAGGGACAGAAAACGCGACTTTATTTTATACTATGTAGTGATAGTGATGATAGTGATTACCAAAATTTTCTTACAGATTCATGAGTTCGTTATTCCTGTAAAATTTAATAGCTTTTTCCATTATTTATGTTTTGTTTCAAAGTGGTTTTCAAGATTTTAAACTGAAAATACATGAACTGACGCTTATTTCCCCGAAGGGGTAGGCAGAGGTGCTAGCACCCACATTTCGCCAGTTTATGTTTAGGTCCCAATGTAATACGTGGCGAGCCTATTGCCATAAACCGGGCACTTATAAACCTGCGATAAATACACACATAACTTCGAAAGGCATCGAAAAGTTATTGGTGTGTGCCATGGTAAAACCTGGGATCGAACCCGAGACCTCGTCTCGGCAGTCCATTACCCATACCTACTTAGGCTTCCGCAGTTAGTAAGATTTTACAACTCTATGGTACTTTATCGGCCGCTTGATAAATTAAATTTTATTCCATTTTCAAAAACGGTACTTCCTAAATGCTATCCATTTTGATGATAAATTTCGTATAAAATTACTTTTTTACAGCTGTCACTTTTCAAAAATGTAATAAAAGTTGCTGTTTGCTTAATGCTGTCTTATTCATACACAAAAAATAATAAAATGTAAACTCATTCATAAAAAAAATGCAAAAATGTCAGTACTGAAAATTAGATTTCAATTTCTTCAAACAAAACGGCAATTTCATATGTAACCTATTATTATTGAGTTATCTAATTCAAAATTAACATAATTTATAGTTTATTTTATTTGCATACAGCATAATAAATATACGATAAGCTAAAGCATAATATAGTATAATATAACTCATTTATTTTTTATTGTTTTACTGTTTTCATATCAATGAGATTTATGTGTGTAATGACACTTATGGCGTTAGTTGCCAACTGCCAACGGGCTTCGACAGCGCTCTATGATGGTATAAAACCCTGCTTTGTCTTCTACACTGACAGCACAGAAACTCTCTTAACCTTCAACCTTTCCCTCTCTTCTCCCCTCTTCTCTATATGGTCGGCAACACGAGTGTGGGGTTCTGCTGTCCCCATACCGGGGCTTAGACGGGTGTTCCCTACACTCGATGATGGAGAGAAACTCGAAAGAGCGAAATGAGCTGTCCAACTGGGGAAGTACCTCCACCCTACAGAAGACCGCGGTCATAATAACCATCGTGTTGTGTTCCCGCCGGTAAGTAGGGTAGCCAGAGCTCACTATACCCCTCCTTCCCCTCCCCACCCCTTCCCAGCTCTCCCCCTTTCCCTTCTGGGTGGGCAGCGCGTGTGTGACACCCTTAGTGTTGCACACGTTCATAGGCCAAAGTGGCCGCTTTCCATCAGGTGGGCCGTGTGCTTGTCTGCCACCTAAGTATTCAATACAATTCTAAAGTTTTAAACACTCACCTCAACTCCATACTCAGACCAGTCAACTCAGGAATCCTACACCAGTGGTTCTCTGGTGTGGCAGTTATGAACATCTGCACGAAGTATACGAATGCGTAGATATAACCGAAGATCATCATAATCACGAACAGCACCTTCTGGTATCGCCCCATATCTCCCACATGGGACAGGATTTTCTCCAAAACATCACCATCGTGAACATAACTGGTGATTTGCTGGTCATCACCGCTCTGGAAATAGAATATATAATTGGTGATCAATTATTATAATGTTAGCAAATTTTGAGAATATTTCACACTAGTATCAATAATCTGATATTTTCCAAGACGTTAATTGGTAGTGCCTGTGCGGCTAAGCAAGTAATTAATTTCCTTGTGATTTACACCGCATAGCAAGGAACTGGGTATTTTTTTCCAAATTATTTGCGATAATAGTCTCGCCCCCTATTACGTGGGACCGAAATCACCTCTGCCTACCCCTTCGAGGATTACGGGCGTGGGCATAATGAGCATGAGCATCAATAATAGCTGCCTGTCACCCTAGCAGAAGCTAAATAGGGACACCTCATGGTTCTAAAACTCACCATGGACTCAAAGAGATGTGATTGACGGTAGGGTTAGTCCACCATTTCAAAGAGCCATAGAGTTATGCTTGAAGCCTCTTTGAAGGATAATGTCAAGGTCATCTGATAAGGAACTAAGGTTGCCGACATAACTCGCAGAATAACCAAGCTGAAGTAACATAGACTGGCCACATTTGACGAAGGACCGATAGCTTAACTAGCTTGTATTACGGTTTCTAGAATGCGGATAAACATACTTAAATACATTTTTTTTTTGTAAATACATACATATTATACATAGAAACACCCAGACCAATGCAGATATTCATATTTCATGCATACAAATATTTGCACTGAGCGGGAATCGAACCCGCACCTCCTGCGTAGCAGTCACGTTCACTACCGTCACGCCACAGAGGTCGTCATGCACGCAACATAAACTGGCGAAGTGTGGATAGCTAGCACGTCGTCTACCATTTGGGAGATATAGGCTTGTGTTTATTGAACTTGTATCTTACACAAGACACAATAAAGTCCATGTTTACGCTATCACTTAATTATAAAATCCTCTTCATTCACACAAATAAAAACTAACTTTCAACCCTTCTTCACGTACATCTCCCTGCCCCATTTCACACACAACTCACAATAATATTGTCAATATATTTCTGTACTTGTTATAAAACTAAACGTCTTCAATCGTTCACAAGTGCAAATAAAACTGAATGATTATCTCTTGAAACATAAAAATTGATTGACAATGCGATAGGGAAAATGGACCGTCAGATATATAGCTCTATGAAGTCTCAGATTATTGTTAAGGTGTGTTAACACTCGCTTGTTTTTTTTTTTATACTACGTAGGTGGCAGACAAGCACACGGCCCACCTGATGGAAAGCGGCCACCGTGGCCTATGAACGTGTGCAACACTAAGGGTGTCACACACGCGCTGCCCATCCTGAAGGGAAAGGGGGAGAGCTGGGAAGGAGTGGGGAGGCTAGGAAGGAGAGGGGAAGGAGGGGTACCCTACTTACCGGCGGGAACACAACACGATGGTTATTATGACCGCGGTCTTCTTTAGGGTGGAAGTACTTCCCCAGTTGGACAGCTCATTTCGGACGGGAGATACCTCCGTGAATTGATGTTTTCTTGTCTTATTCAAATATTCTGTTAGTTAAGGGCCCAGATTGCCCAGACGCAACATCGATTTCGCGCGACCGCAGCGCTACTGTTTACTGAAACAACCGACCGGGGCGGGTGAATGACCCAGAGAGAGCCACCTTTTTGTATTCTACTTACCTAAAATTCCAACTATGTATTTATTTGTAATTTTACTACCACAGTTTATTCTTATTTCGTAAAATATTCATTCAATAACATAATTGCAAATTCAGTAGCAAGTACGGTCGAAATAACATCGAGCCTTTCCTCGCTACTGTTTATCTATACGCAAGGATATGTGCCTATTGGATAAACTCAAATAATTACTTACTATTTGTTTACGATCACCTTGATATCTTAAAAATCTCCGAGGGTTTTACAAAAAAATATCAATAAATGAAACACAAGTATAAAAATGATTCATAATATAATTTAAAAGTAGGTAAACAATAACAAATATTAGTCGCCAAGCGTGCTAGGGTTGTGCAAAAATTTGTAAAACAAGTTTATAAATTATTAATATACAAATTAAAAGTAAGTAAACAATAACAAAATTTGAGTTCAAAATTCTAATGTTTAAAGTTGTTTAAATAAATTACTGAATAAATTCTGATTTCTGCTAATTTGATTATAAAATCAATTGCTATTGCAAAACCTATCAGAATGAAAATGTTACCAGATGCCCGATTCACGTAATAAAAACCGTAGCGTGGTGACTTCAAAATGTCACTTTGTTTTTTTGCAAACAAACCCTTTTAACCGACTTAAAAAAAGAGAAAGATTCTCAATTCGCTGTATTTTTAAACCGATTTTGATGATTCTTTACACCAGGTAACTCTTCAAAATTGTATAAGAATTGTACAGTAATTGATTTATGACAATCCAAGACTAGATAAGTAAGTGCGTTTAAAACAGAAAACCATAAGGCGATTTCTAAGTTAAAACAACTTTTGGATGCACGTGAATCGACCGGCTGGGTAGTTAAGTTACCTCAGTCTATTTCAAAATCCTTAGGCGTCCTTCTCTTTCAAAACACGTAAAGTTCTTTCTTTCCTCTCTTTCGTAGCCTCTATGATACTGGAACTGGGCGCGTCACGAATTCGCTTCGTGACTGCCGAGGATCAACTAATTCTGGAAGTAGTCAATCGTAATAAAACCAAACTAATTTCATCTCCATTTGCTCCTTCCAAAATTTGACACTGACACTGCTTACTCTGCTTCTTCCTTGACAGCTTCTGCCATGGATTGTGCTCCTGTCTTTTCCCATCAATCGCAAACCGTATTATAAATTTCATTATATAATGAAGGTGACATAATTGGTAGGGCAGTTAATGTTTTTAACTGAAAGTAGCTCCCACCAGATGATATGATACCAGATACAATTTGATGATTCACTTCCATGCAATCTTCTTCCTTTCAACCAAACACACCAGTAAATTTCATATTACACATACTAATTACACATACATTTCATGATGAGTTTTGAGTCCCGACCAACTTTTACTTCACCTATTATAGTACTGAGGATACAATCCATTGGACCGCGGTCCCCTATGGCCTGAACAGCTTTAAAAAAAAAAGAAATATCTGCTACTTTACGCCCAACTTCCACTTCAACCACCTTTCCTTCTTGACGGTTTTCAATTACTAGTTCCTGTAAAGAAAGATAATGGCTTGATTGTTTTTTTATAAAAAATAATAAATAAAGAATGGCCAAATTTCTTCAAACATAGCTAAGAAGTCCCTTAGAATACATCTTTGAAACACATAGATCAAAAACATAAACGTTTTGTATAAAATGTAAAGTCGGTTTAGGATAATAATTTTACGGGATAACATTATAATATTATTCTCCATCGCTTGTTCCATGCTCTTGCTTGACCCTAACGTGACATAATGTGACACTTTTTCGTGCATGTTGCCTTTGTTCATCGATTTAAAAGACATTATCACGTCAAAAAATAAATAAATCTGACTACATATATTATAAATTTCCTTTACGCTATAGGTGTTGGTTTTTTATGACGTCACCTACTCTATGTCACTCGGGCTTAGAAGACAATTCTAATGATTCTAAAATCATCAAAATCGGTTAAATAAATATTATTTATTATACCTACATACATAAAATATGGGATTTTAACGAGAATTTTCTTTTGAGAAAGCAATTGAGAACTATTTAGGTACTAATGTGTTTGTCACCCAATGAAAATAATAAATATTGCAAGAAAAAAATCTATAGGTACTGGGATTTTGTCTTCGCCCATCACTAACTAGGTAGTTCGTTTGTGTCTCCCAATGAAAATAATAAATATTGCAAGAAAAAAATCTATAGGTACTGAGATTTTGTCTTCGCCCATCACTAACTAGGTAGTTCGTTTGTGTCTCCCAATGAAAATAATAAATATTGCAAGAAAAAAATCTATAGGTACTGAGATTTTGTCTTCGCCCATCACTAACTAGGTAGTTCGTTTGTGTCTCCCAATGAAAATAATAAATATTGCAAGAAAAAAATCTATAGGTACTGAGATTTTGTCTTCGCCCATCACTAACTAGGTAGTTCGTTTGTGTCTCCCAATGAAAATAATAAATATTGCAAGAAAAAAATCTATAGGTACTGAGATTTTGTCTTCGCCCATCACTAACTAGGTAGTTCGTTTGTGTCTCCCAATGAAAATAATAAATATTGCAAGAAAAAAATCTATAGGTACTGAGATTTTGTCTTCGCCCATCACTAACTAGGTAGTTCGTTTGTGTCTCCCAATGAAAATAATAAATATTGCAAGAAAAAAATCTATAGGTACTGAGATTTTGTCTTCGCCCATCACTAACTAGGTAGTTCGTTTGTGTCTCCCAATGAAAATAATAAATATTGCAAGAAAAAAATCTATAGGTACTGAGATTTTGTCTTCGCCCATCACTAACTAGGTAGTTCGTTTGTGTCTCCCAATGAAAATAATAAATATTGCAAGAAAAAAATCTATAGGTACTGAGATTTTGTCTTCGCCCATCACTAACTAGGTAGTTCGTTTGTGTCTCCCAATGAAAATAATAAATATTGCAAGAAAAAAATCTATAGGTACTGAGATTTTGTCTTCGCCCATCACTAACTAGGTAGTTCGTTTGTGTCTCCCAATGAAAATAATAAATATTGCAAGAAAAAAATCTATAGGTACTGAGATTTTGTCTTCGCCCATCACTAACTAAGTAGTTGGTTTGTTTGTTTATGTAACAAGTCTAATTACGTATAACAACTTACCTCTATACAGCGCGTAGCAGTGTTGCTCGGAGTCTCGGCCTGAAGGTTTTCTTTATTTTCAATACTGGAAATATTAATCATCAATAGTATCCACTTTTATTTATTTTGTAATTTTTGTACAACCCTAACCCTAACCAGACTCTAGGCGCGTCGCGCCGCGCGCGTCTTTGACGGCAGCGAAGTATGTACGCCCATGCTATTTCAGATAGGAAACATACCTACTTCCACAATCTGATATTTAGACAATATGATGAACATGAAAACGAATATTTAACTATATTATGTAATAAAATTAATTATTATGAGAATATTCCTATAGAAATCGACTTTATTACTTATAATACAAACCAATATTTACATGCAACAACAACAACAAATGCGAATATATTATTATTAGTACTTAGACATGATAAAGCACTCAAATAAAACTAGAATTTTTACATGACACTTTCACACAAATCTCGTAATTTTTTTCCTCGGTATTTATACCTACTTTACAAGGTTCATAAAATAACCTCCTCAACAAACTACGTACCTATCTAAATAATTTTGTATTTTTTACGATTTATATCTAGTTCCATCATGGTTTTCTTCCAGACATTCATTATATCGGTACTTCCTACTTACTAAAAGTGAATTAGTTATAAAAATGTTATACTTACAGTTTTTCACAAAAAACACAAATTCACAACACGTAATATTGCTGGCGCATACGACACGCGTGGTGTCACCTTGAAGTATAAAAACGTACTGCCGATCAGTAGCGATGCGGGTTACTAAATCATAATATCGGGATGCGCGTGATTTTTCATACATTTTTCTATGGAGAATTTACGTAGAACATATCTAGATTTTAGGGCTTTAAAAGAGGAAGTCTTTGTTTGTAAAGGTACAAAAAAAGTACATAGGTTTAAGTATTGGTTTCTTCAGTGTTCAAAAAGTGTTTCTTTTTATCAATTTGTGTTGATTTATTGGGTAATATTTGAAGAATACGAAGGCATGTTTTTGCATTTTTGTCAAATTTTGTGCGTTTGTTGACGTTTATTATATAGCAATTATTAGGTTTTAAGGATTGAATATAAGACTAACATATATTTTGGTCTTTGATTGTAATATATACAAATTATCATTGATATCAATCATATCTAAATAAGTTAAATATGAAATATCGTAACACTCTTTTCGGTGATTTTCACGATCTGGGCCCTTAACCTTATTTATTCTGTTATACATATTCTCAACAAGGTTTAAGACATGTATTTGATAAGTCACAAACTTTAGTGTAAATGTAAATGCGTTTTAGACAAGTTTTAGACTTGTCTAGATCTTTGTTCACGTCACGACCTCCGTGGCGTGGTGGTAGTGAACACGACTGCTACGCAAGAGGTGCGGGTTCGATTCCCGTTCAGTGCAAATATTTGTGTGCAAGACTATGAATATTTGCATTGGTCTGGGTGTTTCTATGGTGTATTTACAAAAAAAAGTACTTATCCAAATATGTTTATTCGCATTCTAGAGCTCAAGCTAGTTAAACTATGCTTACCATGGGTCTAGATGGTGTTGTGTAGATTGTCCTAGAATATTTATTATTATTATCATTTGTTGACAGCATAACTGTGAGCGAAAGAATGTGTGAGACAGTCTCAATCAAACATGTACCTTTATGAAAATTAAATTAAAATTTCAAAAAACGCCCGACTCAAAAAATACTTAAAAAAGTAAAAAATAAATAATACATGCGCTATCGTGTCGGAGGACCTTTAACTGGTGAGCATGCCCATGTCGGTGCGATTCAAGGTCTCCCGACACTACAACGCATGAATTATTATTTTTTTACTTTTTGGAAATATTTTTTGAGACGGGGATTTGTTAAATTTTCAATTTTTTATTTTATTTTATCCTTTTTAAATTTATCATCTTGTCAAGCCCTCTCATTTGATACCCAGATTGACGGACTAGTACCTAGGAGGCTATTCGCTATTTGGTGGTGGCGGCCATCTTGGATTTGAAATTTGTCATAGTGTATCATATTTTACTAGTCAAACCCTTTTATTTGATATCCATATTGAAACTTCAAAAATATTTAGTCCACCATTTTGTAAGAAAACTACATCGCAATCGGTTCATCCGTTCGGGAGCTACGATGCCACAGACACAACAAACACACATACACTCATACACAAACACACAAGCACACACACTAACACACACGCGCGCGCGCACACACACACGCGCAAACTTGTGTTTTGACAACAAGCAAACAGCCGTTTTCTGCCCGTAACGACTGCCATAGATGTTCTTACGGTACTCGGATCCGAAATCTTAACGTGCTCCCAGAGGCACGCAATTATCCTGTCTAGAGTTGGACTCAATGCAGCGATTGGAACTGTACGTATGTAGTCCTTTCTCCAGGTCGACGACAAGTGAATATGGTCACAATTTAACCTACACTAGATGAAGGCGCCGCACAGAAAAATTGCTGCAACCAGTGCTTCGCTTGAATTGCGGTCATAAACCTTCAGGCACTTGTCCTGAACATCATTATCATCATCAGTGCTACAATGGTGGCGACAAGCTGAGCCACCATTGTAGCACTGAACGTGTTTGCAATGGTGACCCTCTTTCATGAGACTTTGCCTTCAGCTTAACATCAGGCGAGGTGAAGTCAAAATGACGTGCCATAAATAAAAAAATCAAAAATTTCAACCACAAGACGTGCACTGCTGAATATAGGCCTCCCCCATCGACCTTCAATCCGACCGGTTGGAGGCGGTCTGCATCCAATGGGTACCCGCGACTTTGACTATGTCGTCCGTCCACCTCGCAGGAGGCCGTCCCACGCTTCGTTTGGTACGCGGTCTCCATTCGAGAATCTTTCGACTCCAATGGCCATCTGTTCTTCTTGCTACGTGCCCCGCGCACTGCCACTTTGGCTTGCTAACTATGTAGGCTTCATTTCTGATTCGATCTAGCAGAGAGATTCCTGGACATATCCAGACCAATCCAAATAGATATATTCATGCATACAAATATTTGCACTGAGCGCTTATCGAACTCGCAGTCTCTGAATAGCAGACGCGTTCTGCTACCATACATTCACACCACAGAGGCCGCCATGTGCCTTTCAGGTGCGTCCAGATTTGTGACATGAACAGCAGACCGGACAGCGTGACATCAAGACATGACGTTGAGTGTGGACGTAACAACTTGTGGCACATGGGCACACGAACTAGAGTTGTGCTGACACGACCACCAGTCGATCGATGGTTTCATTTAAGCTCAGCTATCACGCAGCTGAATACGCGACGGACACGCACTTCTGACACGGTCACGGTAAAATGTTACGTAAATGTAGGTGCGGCAAATTGACTTGGCGTAGAGAAAATAACAATATAACATAACTCACGCCTATATCCCCGAAGGAGTAGGCAGAGGTGCTAGCAACCACATTTCGCCAGTTTATATTTAGGTCCCAATGTAATAGATGGCGAACCTATTGCCATTAACCGGACACTTATAAACCTGCGATAAATACACACATAACTTCGAAAAGCATCGAAGTCATTAGTGTGTGCCATGGTAAAACCTGGGACCTCGTTCCAGCAGTCCATTACCCATACCACTAGGCTACCGCGGCTAGGCGGCGCGGGAGAAATAAAGAACATATTTTTTTTATTATTTTTCATTTAATTTTTAACTTAAACTAATGGACTATAATAAATAAATATAATAAATATAAATGGCCTCGTTAGTGTCTCTTACACTTAGTGTCGAAGACGCGGCGACGTGCAGAAAACTTACTATAAAACATACAGTCAAATGTCTCCTTTTTTGTTGTCGGTTAATAAATGAAATTACTAAATTGTGGTTGAACTGAATCAGCTCGCATTGATTGTTGATATTTTCGGTTCATTATTTTTCTTCCTCCTGAAAATAATAACAAAATATACCTATTACCAGATCCTGTTGTAGAGGAAAGGGATCTAATGTTCCTCCATCATAAAACATTCTCCAACCAGGCAAGGTGATCACGCCGGGTGGGCTGCGGCCTGCCTTTTAACGGTATAAAAGGGATTATAGGGGGGTGGGAGAAAAAGGGTGAAGTAAAAGGGGAAGGATGATAGGTTTAAGGAACGTATTTTGCATGAAATGAGGGGGGTAGAAGGTGAAAAGGAGGAAGGAAAGGGAAGATAGCGAGATAAGAACAAAAGAATATGGGTACATGTGGAGCTTTAGAAATGGGGAAATATGCAAATGGAGTGGGTAATTGGTCAAATGTGAAAATTCAAACTGAGGAACTGAGGCAATTTGAACAATGAGGAAATAAGGAAATATCGAAGTAGGGCAATAAGAAAGTAAGGAAATGGGGAAGTTGGGAAATGACGCAATAGGGATATTGGAACATGGGTTAACAGGGAAATGAAGATACGAACGCATAGGGATTCGTTAAAAGTGGTTTCATTTCAATTAGATTCAGACTGAATATTAAAAACACTACATATATAATTTATGAGACCCTGAAAGGTTTCTAATCATTGTTTTAGCATCAAAACTATACCAGAATATAAAGAAAATACCAACCAGCGTAATGAGTGTTCTTTGATATCCAGCCTATGTTACTCCTAGATATTCTAGCTATAGATTAGTGAAAGAATTATTGAAATCGGTCCAGTAGTTTTGAACGCTATTCGTTACAAACAAACAATTTTTTTTTTTAAAGAATATTAGCAACCGAAGTTACTAATACTCCCGTTAACCCCTCCAGCCCCCTCCAGCTAAGCTCAATGGCTTGTGTTAGGAGTGGGTTCACGTCGGTAGTATAATGACCAGGATTCGAACCCGGGACCTCTCGATCGTAAGGCCGACTCCTTAACCACTAAGCTACCGCTGCTTCTAAATCCGCCGCTTCGTAAATCTTCCCCCTTTATAATATTAGTATAGATAAAGATCCGTGAGACCCAAAGGGTATCGAATTTAAAATAACTAAACTAAAAAACCAACCAGCGTAATGAGTGTTCTTTGACGATGTTCTCGCCATCAGCTCTGGTCTGCGGCAGCGGAAGACCATTGGTCTCAGGCAGCAACAGAGACACACTCCCGGTGAAGACCGCTAATACAGTAAATATCACAATAGGTAGCAGGTCCCATACACGTTGCTGAAAAACGTAAATAAAACTAAATTACAACTAATTTTTTTTTTTTATACTACGTAGGTGGCAGATCAGCACACGGCCCACCTGATAGAAAGCGGCCACCGTGGCCTATGAACGTGTGCAACACTAAGGGTGTCACACACGCGCTGCCCACCCTGAAGGGAGAGGGGGAGAGCTGGGAAGGGGTGGGGAGGCTAGGAAGGGGAGGGGAAGGAGGGGTATAGTGAGCTCTGGCTACCCTACTTACCGGCGGGAACACAACACGATGGTTATTATGACCGCGGTCTTCTGTAGGGCGGAGGTACTTCCCCAGTTGGACAGCTCATTTCGGACGGGAGATACCGTCGTGTCCTACCTCCGTTAAAAGCAAGTAATGCTCGAGAAGGAGACGGTGGAATGAGTTCGGAGAAGACTACGGACTCGCACAGCCCGCGATGAGCGGAGGCGACTCGGACGTCGGAAGTCGCAGAATGACCTCCATCCCCCATGAGCGCGGGCCTGGGGGTGACGGGTGGAGCCGCCTGTCACCTAAGCAGAAGCAGGCCACGGCGATGGCGCAAAGTGCCACCCCATACCCAGGGGCTAGATGGGGACACCGTGGCCCCTACACCCGACGGGAGTCATCTCGAAAGAGACGGCCCCGGGTCTGCTGGGGTGTGAGGGATATGTTGACTACTATCTCCCCTCCGGTAACTGGAGACCCAAAGACGGCGTGCGTTTTAGTCGGTTCCAGTCCGACATAACCTCTACAATCAGCTCCGGCAGGGAATCCGTGGGGATTTATCGCACGAAAAAAAAAAGTGTCATCATTACTACACAACGATGGCAACTCAAAAATGCCGTTAATTCGACAGAAGAAGAAGTCTCATCATCATTCTTGCGTTAGTGTTGGTGGCTACCCTAGGTCTTCGCATTTTCTAATATTACTAAGAAGGAGTATATCCTCGATGTTGTATGTGAAACGATTACTATTTGACCTTCAGAAGCCCCTTTATTTGTGCGCGAAATCCCCACGGATACCAATCAGGTTATGTCAGACTCGAACCCCCTTCTGACCCATGGTTACACTGATTGGTTACACTGATGTAACAACGGAGCATACCAATGATCGGTAGTTACACTAGTGTAACAACGGAGCATACCTATGATCAGTAGTTACACTGATGTAACCTTTGGGCCTCACAATGACCACTTCCCAAAATGACCACTATTGATTTTTGTAGTCAATTTTTGTTTGTCCGATCATAGGTAAGCTCCATTGTTACATCAGTGTAACTACCGATCATAGGTAAGCTCCATTGTTACATCAGTGTAACTACCGATCATAGGTATGCTCCGTTGTTACATCAGTGTAACCAATCAGTGTAACCATGGGTCAGAAGGGCCCGAACCGACTAAATTAAGCGCTCAGTCAATCCACTGACAACACAAAACCTTTCCAGTGAGCTCTTACTACCATACTCACCAGGAGCACAACACAAGGTTATTATTAACCGCGTATTAGTACTAAAAGGGTGAAAACTAACCGAATAAATGATAAACGGTGTTAACATGTTGAAGGCTAACGCAAACATTTGTATCATGGACATTCCCGTGGCACGGAATGGCGTTGGTATGATCTCTGTGCTCCATTGTACAATTGCTGTAAAACATGCCGCTATGAAGAAACGAGCAGCTATAGCTAAAGCCACTCGGGGAATCCCTGCAAATTGAAAATTGAAAATATTTTGCTTTCGGGTTAAACACAGCTCCACTAAGACTTTAGTAGCAAAAGCTTGGTCGCAGAATATCCTTCCCCTCCCCTTCCTAGCCTCCCCACCCCTGCCCAGCTCTCCCCCTTTCCCTTCAGGGTGGGCAGCGCGTGTGTGACACCCTGAGTGTTGCACACGTTTATAGGCCACAGTGGCCGCTTTCCATCAGGTGGGCCGTGTGCCACCACCGTCTGCCACCTACGTAGTATAAAAAAAAAAATCCTCCATCCTCCATGAGCCACCTGTCACTCTAGCAGAAGCAGACCGCGGCGGCACAAAGTGCGCCTCCCCCTACCCGGGGGCTAGTAAGTTGGGGACACCGTGGTCCCTACACTCGATGGGGGTCATCTCGAAGAGAAGGCCCCGGGTACGCCGGGGAGCGAGGGATCTGTTGGCTAAGGTAAGCCATGGTCTATGGGACAACTCCGCACTCACACCGCAAGTCCAATACAAAAAATACAGAACTCATTAAAAATATAGTCAAAGAACATCGGTTGACCACTTTTCCACTACATCATTCCCTGAACCTTTTTCCCAACTCAGTTGGGGTCGGCTTTCCAGTCTAACTGTCATGCGGCTGAACTTCAATATTTTCCGTGAAGCGACTGCCATCTGACCTCCACAACCAATGGTCTAATGACCAATGGCGATATCGAAGTTCCAAGTTAGGCTGGTTGGACTTTTGAGGGCTCCAACTCCACTACCTTAGCACGAAAACATGATACTTACCCTCAGGTACAAAGAGGGCGATCAGTAATATGAAACCGCAAACGTATGATGATATAGAAGAGGACTTCCTTCTGCCCCACCTGTTAACAACATAACATGAACTCACACTTGTATCCCCGAAGGGGTAGGCAGAGGTGCTGGCACCCACATTTCGCCAGTTTATGTTTAGGTCCCAATGTAATAGGTGGCGAGCCTATTGCCATTAATCGGGCGCCAAAAGGATTATTCCACTATGATCACCTGGGTGATATGACCTGGGTGATCAAATTCCACAACTTTGTGTCCTTAAATCACCTGCTGACAATTCACCTGGGTGATCAAATTCCACATGATTTTAAATTATTTTATTTGTTTCCCTATATCACCTGGGTGATTAAATTCCACATGATTTTAAATTATTTGTTTCCTTAAATCACCCGGTTTAAATAGTTAATGATTTGATGATTATAATAAATAACATCAAGTTAAAGTTATTTATTACAATCATTAACAAAAAATATATATAATAGGTTTTAAGGTTTTATAATGATTATATTAAAAAAGTTTTCAAATATCTCTCCAAATGCACCAAATCGTAATCATCGACGCCCTCATTCAACACTTTTGGAAGTATGTCAAGAATCCTTGAATTTCTGGGTATTTTTCATACTCGTTTATTATGTAGTTCCACCCTTCTGTAATTAAGTTTTCTGGAAGAAATGGCATAGATACAAATAAACAACAAAAAAAAATACAAAACAAACAAACAAAAACATTATATATGTAAACAACGATATATATTAGACTGCCAGCTAGCTCTACTTAAGGGACGAATTTCAGTAGGCCATTTTTTAGATAAAACTCGTTGAACTGTGTATTGATATTTGAAAACTTTTTTAATATAATCATTATAAACCTATTTATATACATATATTTTATTATTGTAATAAATAACTTTAACTTGATGTTATTTATTACAATCATCAAATCACTAACTATTTAAACCGGGTGATTTAAGGAAACAAATAATTTAAAACCATGTGGAATTTAATCACCCAGGTGATATAGGGCAACAAATAAAATAATTTAAAATCATGTGGAATTTGATCACCCAGGTGAATTGTCAGCAGGTGATTTAAGGACACAAAGTTGTGGAATTTGATCACCCAGGTCATATCACCCAGGTGATCATAGTGGAATAATCCGCCAAAAAAACCTGCGATAAATACACACATAACTTCGAAAAGTATCGAAAAGTCATTGGTGTGTGACATGTTAAACCTGGGATCGAACTCGAGATCATCTCAGCAGTCCATTACCCATACCACTAGGCTACCGCGGTAGTACCTATAAAACCAAACATGTTACATATATTAATACTACTTTCGCTTCATTCACTCTCAATACCTTCTTCATGCATGCTCGTCGGTTTAGGGTACTCCTGACCTGCCCCATTTCTAAAACTTCCCCGATTTGGTCCAGGTATGTGCGCCTAGGTCTTCCCCTTCCGACGGTGCCATCCACACTAGCCTGACTACGTAGGTGGCAGACAAGCACACGGCCCACCTGATGGAAAGCGGCCACGGTGGCCTATGAACGTGTGCAACACTAAGGGTGTCACACACGCGCTGCCCACCTTGAAGGGAAAAGGGGAGAGCTGGGAAGGGGTGGCGAGGCTAGGAAGGGGAGGGGAAGGAGGGGTACAGTGAGCTCTGGCTACCCTACTTACCGGCGGGAACACAACACAATGGTTATTATGACCGCGGTCTTCTGTAGGGCGGAGGTACTTCCCCAGTTGGACAGCTCATTTCGGACGGGAGATACCGTCGTGTCCTACCTCCGTTTCTGATGGGAAAATCATCTTACGTACCTATCAAGAATCAAAAGAACAAATAAACACGACAGCAGCTCAAATACTCCATACAAGCTGACGATAGCGAAGAAACTCAGGCCGAATGAGTCTGAAAGACGTGTGAGTCCATCGAATACCATGTCACAGGTGCAGGATATTAGAATCAGAAAGACCATCGTCCAGCGCAACGGTACACTCTTGAACATCTCCAAGATGGACTGCTTCTCTTCAAGTTTGGTCTTTTCGCAGTACACCTGAGAAATTAAAGATATACAAGGTTATTTTATAGTGGTTTCGGAAAAAGAATATTTGGTTTCACACACAGTTTCGGTAGCAAAATCGACTGGAAGTTTTAATTTTGAAGAAAAAAAAATTCACTTCATGTATGGCAATAATGTGCATGTGGACAGAAAAATGGATGGGACGAGGAAAAAAAAATTTTTTTTTTCGCCAAATTAGTACTTCCTTACGATTTTACTATCGAAATTGTGCCCAAAATCTTTTTTTCCAAAACCATTATAAAATTAACCGGTATAATGGGTGTAAGGTAAATATATAATATGACCGCTGTAACCTAGTGGTGACGATTTTTTTTATATTTTTTTATAGGTGGCAGACAAGCACACGGCCCACCTGATGGGAAGCGGTCACCGTGGCCTATGGACGTTTGCAACACCAGAGGCGTCACACACGTGCTGCCTACCCTGTAGAAACCTTCTAATGCCTTTCTTGAAGAACCCCATATTGTAGTCGCTTAGGAAAACCACGGCAGGGAGCTCATTCCACAGCTTACCTTACATAACATAACATAACATGAACTCACGCCTGTATCCCTGAAGGGGTAGGCAGAGGTGCTAGCACCCACATTTCACCAGTTTATGTTCAGGTCGCAATGTAATAGGTGGCGAGCCTATTGCCATTAACCGGGCACTTATAAATCTGCGATAAATACACACAAAACTTTGAAAAGCATCGAAAAGTCATTAATGTGTGCCATGGTGAACCTGGGATCGAACTCGAGACCTCCGCCGTTCATAGGCCACGGTGGCCGCTTTCCATCAGGTGGGCCGTGTGCTTGTCTGCCACCTACGTAGTATAAAAAAAAAAAACTGGGGACGTTCAGCCTTAAGTTTGCGTTCTCGTGTTCTCCATTCTAGGACTCGTCTGCTCCAAAAGCCATCGGTCTTTCGACAGATTGGTCAGCCCACCACCATTTTAGTTTACGTATTCAATGCAAAAATTAAATATTTAACGCTTAAAATATAAAATAAAGTGAAATTAGCTCTCACCATAAATTCATCCATAACATCATCAGGAATCTTCGTTCGATTAACAACCTCGAACCTTCTGAGGATTGCTACGGCTTCGTCGATACGACCTCTGCTTACCAGCCATCTTGAAACACCTGTTCTATTAATATTACTAACACACACTTCTATTTTACTATATGCATTGATAAACTCACTTAACACTTTCAGGCAGAACCCACGGTGCTAATAACACAATGAACATTGGCGTTGAAGTAGCCCACGTGAACACCCTCCAGTCAGCGATGTAATATGCCATCCAGGGTAGTAAGCAAACTGCCACTGTGTACGATAAAGCCACTGATAGAGAAGCAACTATAGTTCGGTACTTCAGACCCACGTATTCAAGAACTGGAAAGGATAATTTTGGATATATCAATTTCATCATAAATACTTCAAAAATAGTTATCGCTAATGATTGTGAATTTGAATGAGAATTTATTGATTTTGGTAGCGGTAGTCTAGTGGTATGGGTGATGGACTGCTGAGACTACGGAACGGTCTTGGGTTCGATCTCAAGTTTTACCATGGCACACACCAATGACTTCGATGCTTTTCATCTTTTTCATGCTTTTATGGCAGGTTTTTATGTGCCCGGTTAATGGCATTAGGCTCGTCGTCTATTACATTAGGACCTAAAAATAAACTGCCGAAATGTGGGTGTTAGCACCTCTGCCTAACTTCGCTTTAGCCAGTTTATGTTATATATATGTATGTATTTATTAAGCTATTTTTCATTAGATTTGATTCTTAGAGGCACAAAGTATGCGAATGACATACGTATCTTTATATAAAACCTAGGCGTGGATACTGGTAGAATATACGAACCGTAAAACATTTTTTTAAAACAATTATCAACTTTGGCAGAAATAGATATGCAATATATAGTTGTGAGCTCAATTTTTCCACAGAAATTCGGTAACCCGGTAATGAAGGAGTCTGTGGATCTATTTACGGTAGTAATATTGATGACTAGAGTTCATTTCGATGGCGGTAAAGACATTGGACTGTTGAAGCATGGATGTGAAACATTTCTTGAGGGACATTAGGTGTAGATTGAGAGAAATTAGAGAGAAATCAAGTGATTTCTAAGCCGTAGTTGGAAAGTTCAGCTGTTTCATAACTAAACTGGAAGTCAATTCCAACTAATAAGGAAAGCGGAAAATTAAGAAATATAAATTACCATTCCAGATGTTACTGTCTCGTCAATGTGCCATCGTTGTATGTGCTTGTTCTTTTAAAAAACTTCTCTAAGTATATTCATAAATATGAAACAGAGGATGAAAAGAAACTTAGGGAAAACACTAGAAGGAAAGACTGCCAAACTAAATGTATTCCGCATCTTGACATAGTAAAACATGGCACTTGTTACATGTCAGTAAATTTTTTTAATAAGCTCCCCGATGTCTTGAAAATGTTACTGTCCAAACGGGAATTTATATATAAACTAAAGCAGTTTTTGTTGGAAGGCTGCTATTATTCCCTAGTTCACTTTTTAAATTTGACCAAAGACCATAATAACTAATTTGACCTTAAAATGACTTGGATATTACTTAATTTATTTTATTTAATTTATTTAAAAGCCGCGGTAGCCTAGTGGTATGGGTAATGGACTGCTGAGACGAGGTCTCGAGTTCGATCCCAGGTTTACCATGGCACACACCAATGACTTTTCGATGCTTTTCGAAGTTATGTGTGTATTTATCGCAGGTTTATAAGTGCCTCGGAGAGCACGTTAAGCCGTCGGTCCCGGTTGCCATACAAACATCTATGGCAGTCGTTACGGGTAGTTGGAGCCCTCAAAAGTCCAACCAGCCTAACTTGGAACTTCGATATCGCCATTGGTCATTAGACCATTGGTTGTGGAGGTCAGATGGCAGTCGCTTCACGGAAAATATCGAAGTTCAGCCGCATCACAGTTAGACTGGAAAGCCGACCCCAACTGAGTTGGGAAAAAGGTTCAGGAAATGATGATTTCTTAATTTATTTATTGTTTGCATTTTATATTTTTGTTTTATCTTTCTTCGCTATATACCTACCGGTTGATTTTATAGTGGTTTTGGAAAAAAAGATTTTGGCCACAATTTTGATAGTAAAATCGTAAGGAAGTCCTAATTTGGCGAAAAAAAATTTTTTTTTTTATATGTTCCATACATTTTTTCTGTTCACCTGCACATTATTGCCATACATAAAGTATTTTTTTTTCTTTTCAAAAATAAAACTTCCAGTCGATTATGCTACTGAAACTGTGTGTGAAACGAAATATTCTTTTTCCAAAACCACTATAAAATCACCGTGTATACATTCAACACAATGTAAAAATTGTTATAAATACATGATTATGATTATGTATTATGTCCACAAGTTGAAATACTTACCTAACACGTACAGGATCATGAAGCAGCTATTGAAGGACATGCCGACGAGAAACCTGCAGACAATGAAGTCCCACACCGTAGTGGTGAATATAGTGCCCACACCACCGATACCACCGACCAAGTTTGTGGCTGGAAGCAAATAAGTATGAAGGGGAGGTCGGACTGTGATAGGGTAATTGATTGGTTAGCTAATGAGCCCTCGATATGATAATTGTTGCCCTCAATAACCGTCATGTCTTCTTTAATTGCCTTTTCAAAAAAAAGAACAATAGAATCGAGAATCTCCTCCTTTTTGGAAGTCGGTTAAAAATTAGGTAATTATTTGTTTCATATACAGAACGGAAAAATCTAGTAGAAATGCGAAACGATATGTTCAGAAGCGGAACCAATTTCGCCAAACACACACATATAACCGTTAATAATAGCGTGCGTTACTAGAAAATAATTGCTTTGATTGGTCGTACCTATTTATATACTACCTTTAATGACATATTAGTTCAAATCTTACGTTTTAAGGTAGTGGTAACTATAATTGCCACAACCTTTTTTAAACCGTGCAAAATAGCGATTACTTTGCTATAAATAAAAAAGTATTTATGATGTTTCATACTTTGAATCTAACAACCTTGCATATGAAAAGTTTAGACGTATTCTTACATCAAAAGGTTCATATTGTAGAATTTATCCTTCGCTGCGTAAATACGCAAGCCAATGACAGGCGTGCACCAACTACATCACATTTCTACTTGTTTTTTGTTTTGCATGGTTTTATATTTAGTGATCGCCTCCAAAGTAATCTAGCTCTAACCAAAATGCATTCGTTCCGAATCTACATTCGTCATCGCTCTGAAAATGTATGGGAGTGACATTTGTTGTCGGAATCGGATCACATGACATTCGACAGCAAATGTCACTCCATACATTTTCAGAGCGATGACGAATGTAGATTCAGAACGAATGCATTTTGGCTGGCGCCCCAGTTCCTCCTTCTCGATAGAACTTTCGTATACCATTGCTCTATACTACTACTATAGTAAAACATAGAGGATAATAGGCATGAGACAATAATGGAACTGCTATAATAAAACAAATTCAAATTGAATAAGGATACAAAAGGCTCTAAAAGTTCCTGGTCAATTTGAAATTAAAATTGTATGAAGTGATGCCACTACACTCCTACTAGTCATTTGCCATGATTAACAGGCCGGACAGCATAAGGACTTAGCGTTGAGTGTGGACGTAACAACTTATGGAACATAGGTACACAAACTAGAATTGTGCTGACACGGCCACCAATCGATCGATGGTTCGATTTGAACTCCGCAATCACGCAGCTGAATATGCGACTGACACGCACTTCTGACACGGTCACGGTAAAATGTTACGTAAATCTAGACATTAGAAGCAACTGGATAATAAAACTATTTATTAATGTTTTTTAGTTTAGGCTACTATTTACAGTAGTTGCCGTATTTTCCTATAAAGGAACGACAATTTATTTTCACTATCACTATCACTACATAGTATAAAATAAAGTCGCGTTCTCTGTCCCTATTTTTCTTGTCACTTTGTATGCTTAAATCTTTATAACTACTCAACGGATTTCGATGCGGATTGTTTTAATAGATAGAATGGTTAAAGAGGAAGGTTTATATGTATACAACATCATGCCACGACCAACAGGTGCGGAGCAGGAATGAAAAATGTTGCAAAAACGGGGTGACGCAGATGAAGTTGCGCGGGTCAGCTAGTATTTTATAAACGCTATCCATAATAAGTACCTACCAGCAACTTTTGGAGCCCATTCTACATAATATTATGGGTTGTACCTATTATAGCAGGCACTCTGCCGAAGTGATCAGCTATCCAGCCGAATATGAGAACGCCGAATACGGAACCTGCGAAAAATATCGACTGCGCCGTAGGAGCATTACTGGCACGATCACATACCCAGCCTCTCTGTGAAGGAATACTAAGAATTTTACACAAATTTAGGAATAAAACTCCGCCATAAGTAATAAGAAGTGTAAATGATAACGCACAGTAAGGGAAAGACATGCTTATGATACCCATACACTTTCATGTATAATCTTTCTCCCGACCGAGTTCGGCCACAGCTTCTGACTAAAAAGAACTTCGTTGATGTATTCTCAGTCACAAATCAAAGCTTTATAACCAAACTTAGAACCTAAGAATATTTTCTAAGGAGTTCTGCAAGGGAGTGTCTTGGGCCCCTTGCAGTTTTTTCCAGGTTTTACTTTTCAGTAAAAAGAACTTCATCTAATTTACGATTCAGGTAAATTTACTTGTATTTATCCACCCACCTCCGTAGTAACCGTCTCGTAAGGTATATCACTCAACTCAAACTCCCAGCCGTGCTGGCATGTTACCAGCGGCGTTCCGTCTGCAGGCGGAGACAGCGTCTCCAGTACCTCGCTCCAGTTAGCGTCGAAGGTCCTGCAGTGGTCCCAGTCACCTATAGCGGCTCCAGGTGCTGACAGATTTCTCCTAAAATTATTTTGCTTTGTTGATCACTACTGAAATAATATTGCTGTGTTCATCATTACTAAGACTTTTATTGATCTTTACACTGGGCGTCCCGCCATTAATTTTATAAGACGTTTACATTTACTAGAGACTGGCAAAATCGCAGCTATTCTGCTGCAGAAGCCATTTTAAGTAAAGAAGAAGAAGAAGAAGATCTTTACACAAACTCCCCGCCACGATGAAAATTTCCCTATGGAAACTAGCACCTGGGCACGACTTCCCATGGCCGGAATGGCGGTCTCTCAACCATCTACGCACACCAGTGGCTTAGTCAAAACAAAATTCCCCCGAGCAGTCCATGACGCACCTAGTTTCGTGCCACTTATGCCCTACCTCTTTCACTAAAGACGGCCTGAATAAAGCCACTGACAGTGCGGTATACAGGGCAAAGTTTTATTCTCGAATAGTCTGAACTTAGGTGGGTCACTGACATGAAAGAAAAAGAATAGAATATCTCTTGCCGTGAGTATCATAGAAGGTGACTAAAGGATGGGGTAGGTAACCATCCAACATCGAACATTCAGTCTATCACCAACTAGCGGAGCGGAGCGTGGGAGGTCACCGTCCTCCATGGGCGCAGGCCTGGGGTTGACAGGTGTAGGCGCCTGTCATCTAAGCAGAAATAGGCAAACGGCGGTGGCGCCAAGTGCGCCTCTCCATATCCAGGGGCTAGATGGGAACACCATAGTTCCCACATTAAGGGAAAGGGGTCATCTCAAAGAGATTTCCCCAGATGAGATTCATCCAGCCAAAGACCCAAAGACGGCGTGCGTTTTAGCTGGTTCTAGTCCAAGATAATCACCTCCACGGACTCGCTTAACCCTCTACTGCATGAATTATTAAGGAGATGAAAAAAAAAATTTTTCTGCGTGGATATTGCTTTATTTACGTAATATTAAGACAAATAAATCGAAAAAAAATAAAAAAGTAGTTTAATGTCCAAAAAAAACTACGATACCATATATGGGCTCGTATGCACTTAGACAAAAACTCGCTCGGTCATATATGGTATCGTATGCAGTCAAACAAAAAAATAACAAAGTAGAAAAGGATCATTATATACTCGTAATATCTCAGACAAACAGGAGTAATATAATATTTTTTTTAATATATATTTTGGGGGAGGGAGGGGGGCCCACCACTCACCCACGGTTCAACACTCCAACGATAACAACATATATTGGAATGTCAAACCGCCCTATTCAAAGCAGGTAAAAGACTTCGCACCAGAGGAGAGATGTTGTAATTTATTGTGCAATATTCCGTAAGTGCAAAGTACAAACCTTGACCCTACGTGTTTCGCCTCTACACGAGGCATTTTCAGGAGCGCTCTCAAGCGACATTGCAGATAATATTGGACATTGGCCTATGTGGTAGAAAAAACGTCAACATTGCATAGTATGTTCTATGAAGACATACACAAATGCTCAAAATGCAAAGTTTCTCTATGCTACAATGATAAAAGAAACTGTCTTGTTACATTCCACGACTAATAATAAAAAATATTACATTACTCCTGTTTGTATTAGATATTACGAGTATGAAATGTTCGTTTTCTACTTTGAAATTTTTTGTTTGACTGCATACGATACCATATATGTCCAAACGTATTTTCGTCGTACTGCATATGAGTCCATATATGGTATTGACATAAAAGTGGATGAAAACCATAGTAAATACGTAAAAAGTGAGAAAATAATTGTTTATAGGTAAAGAAGGAAGTATTGACTTTATACATATAATTATGCGTTTTATAAATACTTATGTTTCGATTTTGTTTTTGATACTCAAAAATGTCCCTCAGACAGTCGTCTTTGGTTTCACTGACTACCCGAGCAAAAGTAACGTTTTTTCGAAATGTCATCAAACCATAGACCAGTTTAGTGCTTTTTGTTATTGCTACTTAACCATTACATGGAAATAAAATAACAATAAAATCGCCATACCATATATGGGCTCATATGAAGAAGAGGGTTAAGGCGGTATCCGTGGGAATTTTGCGCACGGAAAAAAAATAAGGCCCATGACCAACTGCCTACATGAAGCCATTAGTCATATCCTAGCTGCTTCCTCACTCTATAAGCAATACAAAAGGTTTAACACTTACCTCAATTCCATACTTAAACCAGACAACTCAGGAACTCTGCACCAATGGTTCTCTGGTGTAACAGTTATGAACATTTGCACGAAGTAAACAAAAGCGTAGATATAACCAAACAGCATCATAACCACAAACAATATCTTCTGATATCTCCCCATATCCCCCACGTGAGACAGGATTTTGTCCAAAACATCACCATCGTGTACGTATATCTTGGCTGGTTGTCCATTATCACTCTAGAAACAGAATAAATAATCACGATAATCTTAGAAACAGATCAATAATCTACTCAATTTTGGAAGTTAAATAGTAAGAACACTCTTGTTAAGTTTTTCGAAAATGTTCACTGAAATTTCTATAAAAGATTCACAAACATTATGCTCTGTTGATTGTACATTTGGCGGCCTCATATCGCGTACTAATGAATAAATAATATATTATCTAATCTGTTATAAGCTGCATTGTTCACGTGTTGAAAATAATCGTGATAAGATTTACAACCTTAGAATATATCGACGGGTGCAAAGTAAAAAGAGGCATCTGCATAATAGCAACTTTACAGGAGAGCGAAAAGAACGAAAAAGTGTATTATTTTCTTAATGAGTGGGCCAATATTTCTGAAAATTTTATCATAATTTATTTATACTCTTATTTATTTTTATAAGTTAATTAAGCTAATTTATTAATAATTTAGGAGATTTTGTAGATAGCCGTTTTTACAACGAACTTTATAAAACGCTAACTGAGCCAACTACCAGCTGGTCGTATATGCTCGGGACTTTTAATATCGTGTATAAATAGTTTTTTTCTTTTTTTTACTGATCTCAATTGTTCTCAGGCCACTTATAAATAAATATATATCCACTACAGAAAGTAATTTTGCAGATAACTTTTTATGCTTCGTACTTTCATAACAACATTTTGTAAATTGGCTTAGTAGCCCAAAATCATCATGAGAATATAATTGCAGTTACAATACTTTCAGTTTCTTTTTTATAAGGTCGTTTATTAAACAGAAAATCCTACTACGTGATAAATACTTTGTATAAAGTTAACCGACGTAAATTTAATTGACCGCGAAGTAGAAAGAGACAACTGGCAGATGGTCGTTAATGCGTCGTATGTGCGTTTAAAGAGTAATGCAAATAGAAATTAAAAGCACACCTTGAAATAGTTGCCGATATACATAAAAGCTTTTAAAAACTAAAAACGTATGCGCGCCGGTGACAAGTAAGTCAACTGCCTGATGACATTTTGTGTACGCTCGGAGTCCGCCACCGCGCCCCGCGCAAAAACGACCAACGTTACTTGGTCGCATTACCTTCGTACTATTTGCGTTAAAAAATTCATTGAAATATAATGAAATCTCCAAAACCAAATATGCCAGGTTGTGGAGTCTTATTTGATTAGTACGAAAATGCAATAAAAAGAAAATCGTGAATTTGTAGTTGACTTTATTTACTTTGCACCCGTCGAATATGAGGATAGGATGATATGATTAGGTTGATTCGCTGCAAGTGCGAGCTGCAAGTTAATTGCAACATTTGTTTAACATCTCTCATATCTGTAGATAAGACCCAATTGGTGTTTGATGAGATAAGAACTATTCTAGCGATATCAAGTGGTCATAGTAATCTTGTCTTCAGAGCACAGAAACGTTGCATCAGAACCACATTCAGCAATGAACGTACAAATTCATTAATCTGTTGACTCTACCCTGTATTTATTAGAATGTGCCATATTGACAAAAAGAAACATTTGGAAATGTTTGAAAGAAGAACAAGGAATGCCGAAAATCGCCATGCTGAAAAACTATGTGTCGTACCTTGTTAAACGGCTTTAGTGCATAGAAGCTTTTTTGTATCGATCGTCATATTTACAATAAGTTACGTAAAAAGCTAAAAGATCTGACGAATATAAATCTCTTCAAAAGAAGGTTGCAGCAGTTCCTAGTTCATAAATGATATTATTCATTGCATGAATATTTAGAGGATAAATGTTGCGAAATGTATTGTATGGTTTGTAGTGTATTGTTAATTTCTGTTTTGACGTGACAACGTCTTATAAATTGGCTTGCCGGGTGACACTTCAAGAAACTGCGTTACGCTCCGCTCACGTTATGCGCTCACAATGAGAGCGAGTGAGAGGCACGCGTCCCTTCCACTCGGGCATGGTTAGCCCGCCTAAGAGCGAGAGAGACAGAGCGAGAGAGAGAGAGTGAGTTGTCACGTAAAACTTTCGCCCGTATACCGACTTTACAGGCAACCAATTTTTATCAATTTTCAATTAAATTCTGTTGTTTTTGGTTGCTTGAAATAAATACTATCATTCATGAAATCCCATTTGATTTGCTAGTCAGATTCTTACCAACTAAAATCATCGTCTCGTCAGGCATATTTTTCACGCTCTGGCTAACCCAGGGCCATCAAAGGCCCAGGGCCTATCGGGACTAATATGTACTTAAATGCTAGTCCACATATCTTCTCAATCTATTTAATATTTAAAGCTGGTAAAAAAATCTAATCTAAATATTCAGGCACGTGTATTTTAGCCCTAGATTATTAGAGTACTCAATCTAAAGATTACATAAACAATTAATTCATTCGTTCACGATATTATGCAGGAAGACATACAAGCAATAGACCAAAATGTTTGTGTTTTTATTCAAAACACGGTGTTTTTTATAACATTTGACATAAATTTGCTCCGTTTCAAAAATTTAGTAGATTATTTATTCTGTTTCTTAAACTATAGCGATTATTTTGTTCTGTTTCTAGAGTGATAAAGCTAAGCCTGTCACAAAATACGTCCAGGATGGCGATATTTTGGACCAAATTCTGTTTCACGTGGGAGATATGGGCCGATACCAGAAAATATTGTTCGCAGTCATGATCCTGTTTGGTTATACATACTGTTTTGTCTATTATGTGCAAATGTTTATAACGCTTACACCAGAGAAATACTGGTGCAGAGTTCCGGAATTGTCTGGTTTAAGTATGGAGTTGAGGTAAGTATTAAGCTTTAACTATGGTACTCAAATTTATAAATCAATACAGGGTGTAAGGGGAACTCCCAAAGTCGAAGCCCCCTGGTTGTACTCATGGTAAACAACATATTGGCAGGAAAAAAATGACGGCAAAGCAAATTTTTTTGCCTGCATTTTTCACTCAAGCTAAATGAAACGAAAATTTCATAAAAAAAACGTCACTGTAAAAAAAAACAAGTGGCGCCATCTGGCGAAATCATGGTATTTTCGTGAAATTTTGTTTCATTCAGCAGCAATGCAAGTTAAACGGTAAAAATACAATTCCAAAAATAAAAAAATTGCTTTGCCCTAATTTTTTTCATGCCTATTTATGTTCTGTACCTGAAGTACTACCAGGGGCCTTAGGCTTCGAGAGTGTTTCCCTTATACTCTGAATATTAAAAATTTAACACTAAAGTGACTTGAATTACGCATTTACCGATAGCAAAGATATAATATTATCTACCTCATTATAATAGATGATATAACAGTAGATTATTGTGACAAATGATTTATGAACACATTTAGATGACAAAGATAGGGTTAGGTAAGTAGCCTAGTGGTATGGGTGGTGGACTGTTGAGACGAGGTCTCGGGTTCGATCCCAGGTTTACCATCCCAACTTCTTCTCAATGTTCTGTGATATTTCCATCGTTTATGAATGGATTTTAGAAATTATTTTTGCGTTGGATTCCCCTTTATTATATATTCATGATATGGAAAAGCGGAGTGTCAGTGTGTGTTATTGAGGGAATTAAAGCATTCCTTGCTTAAAAGGATGCCAGAGCTCACTAGAGAGGTTTTGTGTTGTTAGTGGGAAGACCTAGAAACACTTCTTTGTCTTCTGCCCTCATAGCACAGAGACTCTTAAACATTGGCATTTCTCCAACGGAACCACTAATATTTCAGGAGAAATTTATCTGCACCTGGAGCTGCGACAGGTGACTGGGATAGCTGCAGGACCTTCGAAGCTAACTGGACCGAAGTTCTGAAGACGTTATCTCCACCTCCAGATGGAACGCCGCTGGTGTCATGTCAGCATGGCTGGGAGTTCGAGTTCACTGATATACCATATGAGACTGTTACTACGGAGGTGAGTGAAAAGTGAAGTGAAAAAAGGCAGACCCAAAGATACTCCCTTGAAGAAGTCCGCAGAAATTAAACCTAAGTTCAAAATTGACCTTATAAGCTATTTATAACTATTAACTGGTTTGAATATGATTAGTTCATCGACAATTAAACAACAATCAAATAATTTCAGAACTATCCATTCGCATTTATCGACTGTATCGGCCACCACTTAGTTATCCTATGGTTAACAATATCAAAAGCTTTACTTAAATCCTAAAATGCTTTATAGTACTTTCGTTCAACCTCACTCAATAAATCTCTTTCATTTATTTGCTTTTGGCCATTCACAGTACGTGTTTGAACTATTTAAAATCGCTTTCTTGTCTTTACATTATGTACACCTTCCTTCCTTCAGCTTAATATAAGGCGTGGTGAAGTCAAATTTTCGTGCCAAAAATAAAAAATATGAGAAAAAACACTTATTACAGCGAAATCTAATTTACCGTTGACCTTAAATTTTGTATCTTCATTCGCAGAGAGGCTGGGTATGTGATCGCGCCAGTAATGTTCCGACAGCGCTGTCAATATCTTTCGCCGGATCTGTGGTAGGCGTTTTTACATTTGGATGGGTAGCGGATCACTTTGGCAGAGTACCTGCTATAATAGGTACAAGACAATTGCAATTAGTAGTTCCAACTAAATTTGTTTTATTTAACATGGTTATTGTATGGGCTTTAGTGATAAGGTTACTATCTCATTTTTGTTTTATAATATTGATGCTACCACCAGTAAGTTCATCTTACATTTGCGGTTAGACTCCCCAGTAGAGAAAGGAAAGCCTGCACTACAGGAATCGGGCTTAATAAGCAAGGAGAATGAGTTCAGAAAATCTTGGGTTCTCTGTACCCTATTTACGTAATTTAACAGCCATAATTTATTGTATACCTATATCATAAGTTTTAGACGTCTTTTGCATTGAACTAAGTATAGAATATGTACTGTATTGTTAACATGCTCTTATATAGTGATGATGTTTTAGGTTTCATGACAAATTATTGAGTGAAAAAGCAATAGGAGTCGGAAAAGATTTTGATCAATAACAATCCGCCAGAGTTTTATTATTGCTGGCCGATGGGGATCTCAGGGACAACTATCCCGTCATGATTCTTCTGATGTAACGAAAAACCGCATGATGTTTAGTCCGAGTTTGATATATCCGTCTCATCATTATATTGTTAGTCAATTGAAGTAACACTTGCTTTCAGTAACAAACATGGTCGGTGGTATCGGTGGTGTGGGCACTATATTCACTACCCAGTTATGGGACTTCGCCGTTTGCAGGTTTCTCGTCGGCATGGCGTTCAACAACTGTTTCTTGATTTTATACGTGTTAGGTAAGTGGAAGTTATTTAGAATATAATTATATTATGCTCATTTTCCAAACCGTTTTCCGAATTCAGTTGGAATCGGCTTTCAGTAGTATAAGGAGTTACCAGATTTAAATATTTAGTATAAGAATATATAAGATATAATGATATAAGATCAAGAAGAAAAAGTATTAGTGTGTATACAATTCCTGTTTCTTCGCCCAATCTAAATTACGAACAGTTAGTCCTCCACGAAAAGACAATCCAGAAAGATATTGCTTCCTATCCTACTAATATCATAATGTGAAAGTTTGCGTAAATATTTGTCGCAAAACGCATCTAGCTGAAACTTGAAATTCCGCGAAAAAATCAAAATTCCGCGCGGATGGAGCCACTTGCTCATAATACCTTAATAAATTCATAATTTTCTTTTGTTTTAGACTTCTTTTCATGAATTCTAACTATGTTAGAAATCTTGATGGCGGTATTATCATTTCCGAAAATATCCTTTTCAGTTCTAGAATATGTGGGTTTGAAGTACCGCACCATAGTAGCTCACATGTCAGTAGGTTTGTCGTTCACGGTCGCTGCTGCCGGCGTACCTTGGATGGCGTATTATATCGCTGACTGGCGAATATTCTCATGGGTTACATCAACGCCGATGTTCCTCGTGTTATTGGCACCTTGGATTCTGCCTGAAAGTGTTAAGTAAGTTTCTTTCTTTTTTTTTTATACTACGTAGGTGGCAGACAAGCACACGGCCCACCTGATGGAAAGCGGCCACCGTGGCCTATGAACGTGTGCAACACTAAGGGTGTCACACACGCGCTGCCCACCCTGAAGGGAAAGGGGGAGAGCTGGGAAGGGGTGGGGAGGCTAGGAAGGGGAGGTGAAGGAGGGGTATAGTGAGCTCTGGCTACCCTACTTACCGGTGGGAACACAACACGATGGTTATTATGACCGCGGTCTTCTGTAGGGCGGAGGTACTTCCCCAGTTGGACACCTCATTTCGGACGGGAGATACCGTCGTGTCCTACCTCCGTTATTTATAATTCTTATAACATCATTCCCGATGTCATTTCCCGCATCCGATAAAAAGTGGTTACCATGTCTAATGGACGTTTGTAACACCACACACACTCTCGCTTTCGAGAGAGGATGGGGGAGGGTTAGGGGTTAAGGTTAAGAGAATTTCTCGTCAATGCAAAAGAAGCAGGATTTCTCGATCTTCCCAACCTCATTCTCTGAACCTTTTTCCCAACTCAGTTGGGGTCGGCTTTCCAGTCTAACTGTGATGCGGCTGAACTTCGATATTTTCCGTGAAGCGACTGCCATCTGACCTTCACAACCAATGATCTAATGACCAATGGCGATATCGAAGTTCTAAGTTAGGCTGGTTGGACTTTTGAGGGCTCCAACTACCCGTAACGACTGCCATAGATGTTTGTATGGCAACCGGGACCGACGGCTTAACGTGCTCTCCGAGGCACTTATAAACCTGCGATAAATACACACATAACTTCGAAAAGCATCGAAAAGTCATTGGTGTGTGCCATGGTAGACCTGGGATCGAACTCGAGACCTCGTCTCAGCAGTCCATTACCCATACCACTAGGCTACCGCTCGATCTTCCCAATGACAACACAAAACCTCTCAAGTGAACTCTGGGTACCCAATACAACACAAGGTTATTATTATCTGCGGTATTCTGTAGGGTAGAGGTACTTCCCCAGTTGGAATGATTTATTAGGATTGGAATGGTTAGTTTTACTGCGAATACATTGGGAACAAAGCTGATGGACCTCCCAGCCTTATTTGTGGTAAGTATCAAAGAGACAGTTGTTCAGGTCACCAGAATTATTATTGGCTACCCTAACCTAAGGACTATTGTTTACGTGGACCGACTTTTAACGTGCATAAGACATACACCATCTTTAAACTCTATGACCTTGGTCATGGCCAAATCATCATCATACCCTGAACCTTTTTCCCATCTCAGTTGGGGTCGGCTTTCCAGTCTAACTGTGATGCGGCTGAACTTCGATATTTTCCGTGAAGCGACTGCTATCTGACCTCCACAACCAATGGTCTAATGACCAATGGCGATATCGAAGTTCCAAGTTAAGCTGGTTGGACTTTTGAGGGCACCAACTACCCGTAACGACTGCCATAGATTGGTCATGGCCAAATATTGAAATAAATTGCATCATAGATTATCTATGGGCAGTGTTGCCGTTGCAAGTTATATTTTATTTTATTTTAATATAAGGTATTTTTTTTTGGTCTCGGTTTATGGTTTGTGTTTTCTTGTTGTGTGCTGCAGCAGATTTGAAAATAAACATATTTTTTCTTTTCTTTCTTTCTTTCTTTCTTTCTAAACTTGATCGTTTTAAGGTGGTTGGTAAGCAGAGGTCGTATCGACGAAGCCGTAGCAATTCTCAGAAGGTTCGAGGTTGTTAATCGAACGAAGATTCCTGAAGATGTTATGGATGAGTTTTTGGTGAGTGTGATTGGGAGGTGGTGTTATTGGTGTTGGGACGATATGGTTTTACTACCTAGGAATATTAATCCGGAAAGAGAACCCCAGACTTTGGGCTGAAAGCCGAGATGAGACCGGGACTAATCCAAAGAAGAATATGCTGATGATTCCGTTTAGCTGCTAATGCATGATTAACTAACAAACATTCAATAATCTATATAGCCTAACATTTTTGTGGTAACCATAGAACCTTTTGTAAATAGACCAAAAAAAAAGAAAAGCCCGCTGAGTTTCTTGCCGGAGTCTTCTACGGTCGGGGCCGCGTTTCGAACCGGTGGTCCATTTGCATTTGATAAAATATTGTTTATATTGACGTTTTGTAAGTGCCGTTTACTGGTCTATGCAGAATAAATGATTTTTGATTTTGATTTTGATTTTGATTTTTGATTTTGATGTTACATATAAACTCACGCCTATGCCCCCGAAGGGGTAGGCAGATGTGCTAGCACCCACATTTCGCCAGTTTATGTTTAGGTCCCAATGTAAAAGGCTCGCCTATTGCCATTAACCGAGCACTTATAAACCTGCGATAAATACGCACATAACTTCGAAAAACATCGAAAATTCATTGGTGTGTGCCATGGTAAAACCTGGGATCGAACCCGAGACCTCAAATCAAATCAAATCCAAAATCATTTATTCTGCATAGACCAGTAAACGGCACTTACAAAACGTCAATATCAACAATATTTTATCAAATGCAAATGGACCACCGGCACCGGTTTGAAACGCGGCCCCGACCTGAGAAGACTCCGGCAAGAAACTCAGCGGGCTTTTATTTTTTTTTTGGTCTTTTTACAATAGTTTACTTAGTCTAGATACAAAATTTAGCTGAGTAGCAAGTTGAGTGAACAGCTCATTTCCAGGCTTGTTTGTCATCCAAATAATCCTGGATTTTATAATAAACTTTTTGACATAACTTATTTTTTACTAAATTTTTAAACTTATTGATGGGCAAATCTCTAATTTCATTAGGTAGCTTATTAAAAAAGCGCATACAATTACCCTGAAAAGAATTTGAAATTTTGTGGAGTCTACTATCACAGACAACAAGATTATTTTTGTGTCTGGTATTTAGGTTATGCATATCACCTCCTCTTCTCAGCAGTCCATTACCCATACCACTAGGCTCTATGCTATCTCTATCTAAAATATCACCTTACTAATTCGCAGGTATACTGCGAAAAGACCAAACTTGAAGAGAAGCATTCCATCTTGGAGATGTTCAAGAGTGTACCGTTGCGCTGGACGATGGTGTTTCTGTTCTTCATGTACGGGACTTGTGCTATGGTCTTCGACGGTCTCACGCGTCTTTCGGACTCATTTGGACTGAATTTCTTTGCCGTTATAAGTGTTTATGGGGCCTTTGAACTACTGGCAGCTCTGTACGTCGTTTTTGTTCTTGATAGGTATGTACGAGACTTTATTATCTACACAAATATTATATTTATAACTAGCTGACCCCCGCAACTTCGTCTGCTTCATCCCGTTTTTGGGCCACGAGGCCACGGAGCCACGGAGCCATAAGGTATAATATTATAATCTATTCATTAAAACCGAAGTTTCGTGTACATACATTGGGTTGTTGTACTAAATAATCTTTGATTTGTTTGCATTTTACAATGACAAGCATAATTCCTAGAAAATATCATGGAGAACGAAAGGGAACCCACCATTCACCGACGGTTTTTCTTATACCAGACAAGCACACGGCCCACCTGATGAAAAGCGATCACCGTGGCCTATGGACGTTTGCAACACCAGGGGCGTCTCTCACGTGCTGCCAACCCTGTAGAAATTTTAGTCGATTTGATTCTGAAATAATCAACTCCACCAACTTTGGTGGCGGCGGCATCCGGAAAAAAATGGGTGAAGGTAGTATAATGTTAAACGTTTTTATTTATTTTATACTATTACAAGTTTTCACTTTTAGTTACTGAATAGTAATTTAATTGTAAGCCAAGATTAGCAAGTAAAGAAAAACAAAGTTACAAAAAAAAAAAAGAAACAAAGCACACACCACAATACTATGCCGAAAATGGCCAAAAACCAGTATTAACCCATGCTGCACTAAACACATTTGAAGAAATTAAGACTTAATAGTCTTCTTGCTGAGGGCACACTGACCAAAAAAGGACCAATGTCATGCTGTTTACATCATTCCCTGAACCTTTTTCCCAACTCAGTTGGGGTCGGCTTTCCAGTCTAACTGTGATGCGGCTGAACTTCGATATTTTCCGTGAAGCGACTGCCATCTGACCTCCACAACCAATGGTCTAATGACCAATGGCGATATCGAAGTTCCAAGTTAGGCTGGTTGGACTTTTGAGGGCTCCAACTACCCGTAACGACTGCCATAGATGTTTGTATGGCAACCGGGACCGACGGCTTAACGTGCTCTCCGAGGCACTTATAAACCTGCGATAAATACACACATAACTTCGAAAAGCATCGAAAAGTCATTGGTGTGTGCCATGGTAAACCTGGGATCGAACCCGAGACCTCGTCTCAGCAGTCCATTACCCATACCACTAGGCTACCGCGGCTTGTCATGGTGTTTACATACGTTATTAAAGTTCCTACTTGCTCGCACCGGGTAGCTGTTCTGTCGGTAATTCGTTCTAGCGTGGGGAACGTGAAGAGGGGGGTTAAAGCGTAGAGCCTTAGATGGCACGTTAAAGTTCGTAAACGTTCTTTCCCAGGTTGGGCAGAAGGAAGACCACGTCGATTTCATCATACCTCTGTGGTCTTCTATTACTCATCACGATCTTTGTACCTGAAGGTAAGATTTGGTGAATTGTACCATGTTTTTATTTATTTATTTATTTACTTACTTATAGACACACCAACAGTATACATATACAACATTCAACATACAAACAATTACAAAGCAGGTATTATTTCTGATATGTACACCGATTATAGGTGAGTACAGTTGACACCATATGATAGACTGCATTAAAGTGCTAGTTAACAAATTGATAAGTATTTAAATTTCATGAGTGGATACAAGTAGCATGGGAAATTTTTCCCTATAAAAGTGATCTCAGTATCTTACTCCTGAAGACACCAAACGAGTCATGGAAAATATCTAGGTGATCGAGTTTACTGTTTAGCGCATTGTACTCACGACACGCACGTGTCAGAGGTGAATTGAGTCCTATATTGGTTCTCACTAGTGGTTGGCAAAAGGTTCTAACTAATGGGTGTCGCGGTGGATTTCGAGGAACAGTGTAAAGAAGGCGGTTCGACAGATCACTTTGGTCTTTGGTCAACTTTATTGTGTACAATTTTATGTAAGAGGATCATATCATGTAGTTTACGGCGATTCGATACCGATGTCATTTTAAGATGTCATGTTGGTTCCTTCTGGAGTAAAAGGGTCTCTTCCCGAGGGTATCGTAAACGGCGAGTGATGGATAGGGCTGTTCTCCATTCAATAGTAAACAAACTGCCCATGGTTAATGGTTAAAGATTGGAAGGCTCCGACTCCTGAAAACTATACTTCCAATGTGAACAGAATCCTAAAACTATCAATTTAGATGGAGTCGATTGCGGGGATACTAGAGATACTAGAGAGAGAGAAAAGTAATGATAATCATCATCGACGAACCAATCGTGACCGTGTCAGAAGTGTGTCCGTCGCGTATTCAGCTGCGTGATAGCTGAGCTTAAATGAAACCATCGATCGACTGGTAGCCGTGTCAGTACAACTGTAATTTGTGTGCCCATGTGTCCCAAGTTGTTACGTCCACACTCAACGTCATATCTTCATGCCACGCTGTCCGGTCCGCTGTTCATCTCACAAATATGGACGCAGTAGTTGTGTAGTGGCATCACTTCATACAATTTTAGTTTCAAATATCTTAAAAAACAGATTAGTTTAATTAATCGTCAACATTCAAAGTCACCCTAATACTGAACAAACAATAAAATAATTATGTGTTAATTGAATAACCCGTCCCTGATCATTCCCGGTGCAAAGGTGCCCATCACACTTGCTTGATTTCCACGCTGGATTGCAACAGCCATCCTCTGCACCAGGAAAGATCCGGCGCGAGAGTCCCCAGTAGCATCTATAAGTCTCCGCCCTATCTCCCCCACGACGGAGGTAGGACACGACGGTATCTCCCGTCCGAAATGAGCTGTCCAACTGGGGAAGTACCTCCGCCCTACAGAAGACCGCGGTCATAATAACCATCGTGTTGTGTTCCCGCCGTTAAGTAGGGTAGCCAAAGCTCACTATACACCTCCTTCCCCTCCCCTTCCTAGCCTCCCCACCCCTTCCCAGCTCTCCCTCTTTCCCTTCAGGGTGGGCAGTGCATGTGTGACACCCTTAGTGTTGCACACGTTCATAGGCCACGGTGGCCGCTTTCCATCAGGTGGGCCGTGTGCTTGTCTGCCACCTACGTAGTATAAAATAAAAAAAACGAGGCTTTTAGCCTCTTTGCCCCAACTCCCCAGAGTCTCCACCGCTACTGAAACGAAATGGTACAACTTCTCTGCTCGGCTACTTGTGAATACTTACTTGAGCTTCTTTCTGAAGCTGGGGTCTCCGCAGCGGCCGACGGGAAGTGCAGGGTACGACTTAGGTGGCTGGCGGCTACAGTGTTGACGCAAGTTGCGTCCTACAATAGGCATTGCCAGTTTTCCAGGGCACTGGGGGTGACGGGTGGAGCCGCCGGTCACCCTAGCAGAAGCAGGCCACGGCGATGGCGCAAAATGCCACCCTATACCCAGGGGCTGGGGGAAAAGGGTCATCTCAACAGAGATGTCCCCGGGTCTGGTCAGAGATATGTCTTGTATAATCTCACCTCCGGCAATCAAGGACCCATGGACGGCGTGAGTTTTGGTCGGTTCGAATCGGACATAATCACCTCCATCGGGTTTGGTGGAGGTGGTATCCGTGGGGATTTTGCGCACGATAAAAAAAAATAAAAAAGTATTCCAGGGCAAAGTTTCAAATTGTCCAGGAATTTTTAGAGCCAACTGTCCAAAGGTTTTAATTATTATTTTTATAAATTTGCAGGAATTCCTAGAGTGACTTTGGCTATAGCGGCTCGTGTGTTCATCAATGGGTGTTATTCAGCGATTATACAATGGAGCACAGAGATCATACCGACTCCATTCCGAGCTACGGGAATGTCTATGATACAAATGTTTGCATTAGCTTTGAACATGGTAACACCGTTTATCGTATATTCGGTAAGTTTTATATCCAACCTTTGATGAGTTGCGGTGTGGCAGTGGCATAAGGGAAAGATCGATCGAGACGTGTTTCCTTCTTCCTACAGTTCCGGGTCTGATGAGGCCGTCAAGCTGAGCGCCACCATTGTAGCACTGAACGTGTTTGCGACGGTGACCCTCTTTCATGAGACTTTGCCTTCAGCTTAACATCAGGCGAGGTGAAGTTATATTGACGTGCCATAAATAAAAAAAAATCGGTTGGATCCTTCCTATCTAAATGTCATTTGTGTTGTTTCCAGTGGCGTAGTCAGAACTCCTAAAGAGGTTTTATGTTGTCAGTGGGAAGACCGAGAAACCCTTCTTTGTCTGCACTGACAGCACAAATTCTCCTAACCTTCACCCCTACTCTTCACCTCTACATAGTCGGCAATTCGAACGTCAATAAGCCACGGTAACCACTTCACATCAGGACTCCGGGCTCCGAGATGAAGGTCCGAATGGCGGTACTGAAATTCAGTTATATTTACGTTTTTCAGCAACGTGTATGGGACCTGCTACCTATCGTGATATTTACTGTATTAGCAGTCTTTTCTGCAAGTGTGTCTCTGTTGCTGCCTGAGACCAATGGTCTTCCGCTGCCGCAGACCATAGCTGATGGCGAGAACATCGTCAAAGAACACTCATTACGCTGGTTGGTTTTTTAGTTTAGATATATTAAATTCGATACCCTTTTGATGGTAATTAGGTCTCATGGATCTTTATCTATACTAATATTATAAAGATGAAAGATTTACTTTTTTGTTTGTTTGTAACGAATAGCGTCCAAAACTACTGGACCGATTTCAATAATTCTTTCGCCTATAAATAGCTACAATTCTAGGAGTAACATAGGCTGGAATTCTTATCACGCTACCATCCAAGATTATCATAAACTCAATAGATCCGGATTTCCCCTTCAGCCACTTTGGTTACTATACGGTTCATAACCTCGAACAATAAGCAACCCATGTTTTTTTTTTATACTACGTAGGTGGCAGACAAGCACACGGCCCACCTGATGGAAAGCGGCCACCGTGTCCTATGAACGTGTGCAACACTAACGGTGTCACACACGCGCTGCCCACCCTGAAGGGAAAGGGGGAGAGCTGGGAAGGGGTGGGGAGGCTAGGAAGGGGAGGGGAAGGAGGGGTACAGTGAGCTCTGGCTACCCTACTTACCGGCGGGAACACAACACGATGGTTATTATGACCGCGGTATTCTGTAGGGCGGAGGTACTTTCCCAGTTGGACAGCTCATTTCGGACGGGAGATACCGTCGTGTCCTACCTTCGCATCGCATTAATTGCACAATCCGATGATAAAATATATGCTTATTAACGAAAAACTACCTAGAGAGCAGCATAAAAAGTAGTAGTAAATTCCACCACTCAAAGCAATTATTTACTAGTAATTGCACGGTATTATTAACGGTTGTATGTGTGAGTTTGGCGACATCGGTTCCGCTACTGAAACTATCGTGTCGTATTTTTATTAGCTTTTTCTTATCGTTTTTCTTAATTGGCAACATATCAACCCAATTTAGGGGACAGTCTTGCCAGTGTCGAGTTGGGAATTTCCTTTTATTTTGTGATAAGTATAGTTGGAATGATTGTTGATGATGGTGATGATGATGATGATGATGATGATGATGATGATGATGATGATGATAATGATGATGACGATGATGATAATGATGATGACGATGACGGATGATAGTTGCCCTAGTAAAGTAGTGGAGACTTTACTAGAAGCTTTTCTTAGAGAGATTTTGACACCAACACGAAAAATCACAATTCACTACAATATTCCACTCTCCTACACTTGTGCGCTTTGTCCAAGCCGATATGTCTAAAACTCCACCATTTTTACACATAAAAACTCGAATGCACACCAAATTAAGAAAATGAAACACTGCAGCGTTATGACACTTTTCGCGTTCCCGCCAAAACTCTCTGTGCTTTTCGTATACTATCCATTTATTTATTTTTTTAATTTTTAGGAGACGGAAAGGTGCCAAAGCCGAAATATGAACGGTATTTCAACACCTGAAGAAGCTCGGGTTAGACGGTTGGATCAAGGGTCAGATGCAGGAGGCAGTACGGCGCGCATCGTGAGGAGGTTCCTTTCTCTGGAGCCCTAACCACCGGTAGCTTGGTCCCTGTACCCGACACTTGTGGAACTCTGTTTGTAACAACATTAAAAAAAATAATTAAATAATAATAATAATTAATTCTTATTTAGTCTGATACTCTCCAAGACGTTAATTGATAGGGCTTGTGCGGTTAAGCACGTAATTAATTAGGTATAAGCACAGCCTGGACAGGGACAGCACCTGTAACAGCGGCCATCATATTCTAGCCTGTGCCTATGCTTACCATCAGGCGCGGTGCAGTCACTTTGACGACCTAAGCCTAAAAAAATAAAGAAGAAAAACCTTTCCCTTTTTAAATACTAGTCGTTTAAAGTGTATTTAACCATATTTATACAAAAAATCATTTTCAAAAATCTTGTTACCCGACTGCCAAAGAAAGGAGGGTAATGTTTTTTGATACGATGTATGCATTCTTTGGCACACCATACAACCTGAACGGCTTGACCAATTTTGACATGCGAGATTTTATTTGATTTGTGATTATAGACCAAGGACTAGTAAGTAACCAGCGTAACTTGGGCTCTAACCAAAATGCATTCGTTCCGAATCTACATTCGTCATCGCTCTGAAAATGTATGGGAGTGACATTTGTTGTCGGAATCGGGATCACATGACATTCGACAACAAATGTCACTCCCATACATTTTCAGAGCGATGACGAATGTAGATTCGGAACGAATGCGTTTTGGCTAGAGCCCCTTGACTCGCTATTAGCGTATACGAAAGATTTTTTTAAGGGATTTTATGACATGGTAACTAAGACCTTTATGTCAAGTCTTATTTCATTTTGTAACACTTTATTTATTAATCTAATTGGAATAATTGTTGATGATGATGATGGCGATGACGGATGTTAGTTGCTTCAGTAAAGTAGTGGAGATTTTACTAGAAGCTTTGCATATGGAGATTTTGACACCAACACGAAAAATCTTAATTCACTATAATATTCCACTTTCCTACACTTGTGCGCTTTGTCTAAGCCGCTGTCTAAAACTCCACTATTTTTACACATTTAAATTCAAATGTAAATACAGCAAATGTAGAAAATGAAACAGTAGCGTCATGACACTTATTGCGTTCCCGCCAAAACTCCGTATACGAAAGAGGAAGCGCTAATTTCTTTTTATTGCCAGTTTATAAATTTTGCAATAAAACTAGGGAGATCTCCAGAGCTGTTTTTGAAATATTCTCCATCGTAGACTTTATATAATTCAGAAAGATAACAACGTTTACATTGAAAAACTATTTTCTTTTCACTTTTTGCAGTTAATGTTATGTTTTGCGTGACTTTGTCCTGAGAATACTCCCGCAACAAAAACTGATTTTGACTGTGTGATCTATTTACAAACATATTTATTTAATTTTAAAGTAAAATGTTCTGTTCGACTAGGATAATATACTAAAAAGTTGATTACCAATCTTTTTCTTAAATCAATAAAGTTTACATTAGACTTGCACCTCAAACCTCATTTATAGCGAAAATCAAATAAATTAAAAGAATAAGATATTCATTATATCTAGTTATACTATTAGGTAGGTATATAATTGTAAAAAGTTTATGTTTGTGTACGATGGATGCAAAAACTACTAACGGATTTTAATGCGTTTTTTTGTTTGAAGGATTTGGTCCAACTTAGAATCTTAGGTTTGTTTGATTACAATCAGTGAAGTAGAAACAGAGTTATAATTAGTAATATAGAATTTAAGTTGCACAGATAGTGCTTCGGTCGCGATACCCAACAGCCACGCGGGCGGAGCCGCGGGCATAGGCTAGTTTTCTTGTATAATTATTTACTGTAACATTTCACGCAGTATATTTTCAGTTTGTAATTGCCCACCTGTCAGGTAAATTTTGAAAAAGGATAATGTGGGAGACTTTGATTTTTGCACACTGATCATTACGCTATGATTATGATCTAAAATTATTGCTTGGGGCCTCCGCTTGGAGAAGGGCCCCAAAATTTGATTTTTTTTTTAAACGTATTTGAAAATGTAAAAATAATTAAAAATATGATTTTTTTTTGGAATAACATAAAGATGGCGTTGACATTTTCAATTCTTCATTGCTCTAAAAGGATTTGAACTTAAATTTCGCGCGCGAAGTGGGCGATTCGGTCGCTCGTGTTAGTATCTTCGTCTGAATAGCTGCTTACGAACAGGCGAAAGATCGTTCAGCGCCTTGATGGGCCAAGAAAAAGTCAGTGATTTAAGCCTACTGTTTATCGAAAAAGACAAGCTCCGAGAACTCGACTTTGATGATATTATCTATCAATTTGCGACTGAAAAAAGTAGAAAGAAGTTGTCATAGAGTAGAATATTTTATTATGGTTCAAATAATATATTAATTTTGCAAAAAAATCACTTGTTGCTTGAGGCCCCGTCGGAGGTAAATCCGGCACTGCCTACTGAAACTATTGCAGTCTAGCTGAATACCTAAGCTATTTATTTTAGTCATATAATAGTATGTGTCAGTTATTATTATTATTCCCAAAATGGCCTAGGGAGATAGGGACAAAAGATTATTATGTCTGTCTCGTCTACTCTTATCGCAAATGCAATATGGCCGTTCCTCTCTAATGATAACTGCTATTTTTGTATCAACTCTAGTACATTGTATAATCTCATTAATCTCTCAACGGTTGTGATAGTATGAGTGACACCACGAAGTTACCTATATTAAAATTACCAGAAAATCAAAATGGCGGATTTTGGCGCCAAAATGAATACACTGAAAAAAATTTTACAAACCCATACCTACTTGCTATCAAAATGAAAGGAATTATTTAATTACTCCATATGATAGCTAAAACTATAAAATAACTCCCTAGACTATATAACCAGCTGCCTATAGCCCTAAGGGATACTCTGACCGAAAATAATTCTAAACATAAACTGTAGAGGTACTACATACAAAATATTAAAACCGAGTTTAGCATGAATAGTAAAAATACACCTATATAATATTTACTAATATCATTATAATTATTATACCTACATATTGTTCACCTACACATATTACACAGCACTGAAATATTCTCAATATTTATAATATTAAATACTTCCAACCGAAATATTTGTGTATTACAGTAATAGTAATCTATTTACATAAATCTGATGAATGAATTTGTTGCATCTCACGTCACAAAAGTAACACGTTGTATCATAACATCGTTAGTGTGCATAGAAATGGCTGCACAATACAATGGACATGCGGGGAAGCGAATGTGAACTATATTTATTTACCGGCACATTCGTTGCTTTGCAATGCAGGGTGACCTGACTTGGAATGCATCATATCTACCCACATTTCTAGAAATCTAATTAAAGTCAAAAATAATAATAATATGGGTAGTGTGATGCATCACAAGTAATTTGACGTTGGTGAAAAATATTTATGTTACAGTAACGCAAAAGTGTAAGTTAAATTTATTTTGGTGTAATAAGGTTGAAAGTTATTTAAAAAAAAAAGAAAATAAAAGCATAATATGTACCTATTGAATATACATCGTAATAGTGTGTAGAAATAAGCATGATTCGAATGTAACCGCTGTTGTTTAGACAAACCCGAAAGGATTTTTTGTCAAGCATGTACATCACCTGCTATAGTGACCATGTATATATGAATATCGTTAAATAAAAAAAAGAAAAAAAAAACAATGATTAAAAATATAAGAGGGGCTGTTGTTGAAAAGACCGAAATTAGTTTGATAGCAGGCCGCCTGTAATCAAACTTGTTATGGTCTTTTCGACAGCAGTCGGGTTTTTTATTTCCAATCAATATTTTTACAACAGTACCTTTGTGGAAATGCTTATCGTTAATGCGAAATGATATCCGTAATTACGACACAATTGATTAGATATAGATAAGGTTTATAGACAGTCTACGGTGCTCTGTTATTCTACTGTGTGACTTCTCACCGCTATTTAAATTTTCCAGAAGTGTCTTAAGTGGCTTTAAGTGTCTCAGAAGTGTCTCAAACTCAGACAGTATCTTGTGAACTGTGGCTTACAATATACAGGTAAGTTATAATATGAAACTCCGCCAAAGTTTGGCTAGATTTTAAAAATGAATAACTGACATTACTATACTAGACAAGGCCTTATGATAAATGAATATTTCAACGAGTTTTAATGTTTGTATTACTATTTCAGCATTTTATTCGATATTTATCGTCGACATGAGGATCTTCTTATCTATATACCTATACACCTAATATTACAAATAGGAAAATAAATATTTTTCTGTGTGCGTGTGCGTGTGCGTGTGTGTAAACTCAAAAACAACTGAGCCGATTTCAAAAATTTACCTACCTAACTTTTTGAAGTTACAGTGTTAATATACAAACAAACTTCAACGCTTCAGAAACAGCAATGAATCAAATAATGGCATTCGGTCAGTTCTTTCTCGCCACATACTAAATTAGCCTCCACAATGTTAAGTAAAAAAGTACCAAAAGCTATGCTAGCGCCATCTAGTGATAATTTTAAAGATTTGCCCATAGGAAAACTGATCATTGAACGCAGACCGTTTTATCCATGCCCACAGCCCCTGCTAGTGAGACAATGTTACCACAATTCCACAAAATTCATGGGCGATATGTGCACATTGCTCCCTCTGGCTCTGAGGCACGAGAGTTTCAAGAGGATCCTTCAGGAACCAGCATCGTCTTCATGGACAGGCCGCTCAGAGTTTCTGAGACGGTAAGTCACGCTCACACGTCATTCTACCCTAGCTTGGTATCAATGTGGAGGAGACGACCAAAGACGGAATCATGTCTCTACGTCTTAACCGACGAGCACACGACTAACGCTGATGGAAAGTGGTTACCATGGCCTATGGACGTTTGCAACACCAGGGGCGTCACTATCGTACTGCCCACCCAGTAGGAACCTTCTAATGCCCTTCTTGAAGAACCACATATTGTATAGTCACTTAGAAAAACTACAGCATTGAGTGTTTACGGGTTAAGTTAAATAATAAATATCGTGAAGAAGTTTTTTTTATACCATTTAGGTGGCAGACAAGCACGCGACCAACCTGATGGAAACTGATCACCTTGGCCTATGGACGTTTGCAACACCAGGGGCGTCACACTCGTGCTGCCGACCAATGAGAGAAGAGAGAGGACGGGAATGAGGGTAGAAGGTTAAGAGAGTCTCTGTGCTGTCAGTGCAGAAGACAAAGAAAGGTATCGCGGTCTTCCTGCTGACAACACAAAACCTGGCTACCCTACTCACCGAAACAATGTTATTAATAGCCGCGGTATTCTGTAGGGACTTTCCCAGTCGGACTGCTCAATTAGGAAGGGAGATACGGTCATGTCCTACATCCAATTACAAGCCCAAGTACATGTGTGTTGTCAATATATATAAAAATAAGTTTCACCAAGTGTCATCAGACCACAGTATAACATAGTGTGGTATATGAATGTCTACGGGTCGGCTATTTGGTTGTATTGTATTATTAGGGTGAATATCCCAACGGCAAATATTATATGTCTTCACTGGGAATCGCGGTGTAAAATGACAGAATTTACCTTTTTATTTTTTTTATGTGAACTGTGTAACTTGATCTACTTGAGGCAACATTTTTTTAATATAAATGTATAATAGTAATTTAGGAATAAAAAAAATCACTTCAAAATTCAAGTTTGGTGGCTTGTCCCATTTCCCTTTTTTTACATAAATGCATTCACTACACCAAAACCATAAAGGATTAATAAAAAAAAATATTTCGTATCTATATGTACAAAACACATTATCTTAAAACAATTTAAACATATCAGAAAATATTATTTAAAAGCCCAGGAAACCCGAATCAAAGTTTGTCCAAGCAAAAATCTGAATTTTAGTATCACTTTTTCAATTAACTATAAATCAAAGTTACGTGCGTATGAGATCGATGCGACCTATTTACTGCTCATCCCTCAATCGTGCGCCTGCACTTGCGTGTGACAGTTGTGTATTTAGTATTGTGATTTCCTGCCAAAAAGGTAAGTTACATTTTACGCGGGAAGAGGGACAAGAATAGTTCAATATTTGGTGGAACGATTTGCTCTTGAATACAAAGTGTTTTACCAGTTAAGTACACATTATAGGTAGTGATTTAGGTTACACATACATCATTGTTATTATTTCAATTGTAACTTAAACCCTCTATTTTTAGAGATTTATTTTATGCCTGGTTTCAATGTTGGTGGCTCAATTTTGGTGGTTTTGGTGGCGTTTTTCGCCACCAAAATTGAAAACTTGCCACCAAAATATTTAAATGTACTGTATTATATACCAGTTAGGATCTGGTTCCAACATAACGACATGATTTCATCATTGTACAACGGTACAACGTCTCGTTCATCGCTGGAAAACACGGGCGTGTTATCCAACAACCACAATCGTGTCGTCCGACGATGAACGACGTCGTATCTTTGCAGGATGATGAGATCGTGTCGTTATTTTGGAACCAATGGTTAGTAAATATACTAGAAGGAGAACACGTGGAAAGCATGGGCCCGAACAAGCTACGGATGAATAGGAAGAAGATGTTGAATATGATAGTGAAGACGAAACCGATACAGAGAGCAACAACAGGACCTTGGATATTGATAATACAACAGATTGTCAAGAAAATGAAATAGAAGGAGAAAGAAGTGTCAGAGTACTTTGTGCTGCAACATCTAGCGCTGCCATTACCCAACTTCTAGATTCTACATCTCGTATCACCACCGCACCACCTCTTGATTCTACAACTCATGTTACTACCGCACCTCTTAATTCTACATCTCGTGTCACCACCACCAACAAAAGGTAGGGCCTTTTCTTTTTGGAGGAACCCGATTCTGGTGAAGATGAAATAGACTGGAAAAAGAAGAAGGACAAATGATGTAAATGTGCTTTCCTTTGATGAAAACTAACTTCAATCGCAGATTCATTTTCCAAGTAGATCAAGACCATTTGTTTTTTTCGAATCATTTTTTGATAGTGAAGTTATTGATAAACCTGCTAGTTAGTTCAAACGAACTTGTTTGCAAGACAATCAAATATAAGAAACTATACCGAAATTACTAAAAATGAACTGAAGGATTAACTTGGAATGCTAATACAAATGGGGATACACAAATTACCATCAATTGAAGACTACTGGTCTAGTAATCCAGCATTATGTGTCCCTGAGATTGCTGAGACTATGACACTTCAGAGATTTCAAAAAAAATCCCAAATGTCTTGAGTTGAGTTCGGAACAATGTGGGGTTTGCCATCTGGAAGGACACAAAATTAGTGACCATTTTGAGTACAGCCTTTCACCTAAAAGAGGAGGCTATTTGTCACCGAACACAAAAGGATTTTAGTAAAAGATCCTTTTCCTGTCCACGCTCAGTTTTAGAATACTCAAAGCGAATGGGTAGAGTCGATAGATTACACCAGCAAAAAGCTACACGGCTTTTTGCTGGTCAAATCTATCGACTCCACCCATCCATGTCGCTCATCAAAACAGGAAATGGTGGAAATGATTGTTTTATTTCTTGTTTGATGTGGCAATCACAAATTCCAATATATTGTGCTCAAAAAATTCAAGAGTGCTTAATCCTATGAGCCAAAAGATGTTCAGATTTGCCAGAGAACTTGTAAATAACTTGACATTTCGAAAACGAAAATATTCATCTGTTTTTGAAAATTTTTGGCAAAGAAAAAAAATTATAGTGTAGAGGCAGTCTGTAAATATTTTTATATTTAATCATATTGGTTTTCTTGGGTTTTACCTAATTTTGTTTGCAATAAATAGAATTATGGTTTTTGTGATTACATAAAATGAAAAATATTTGTTCACAATGGAGTTTTATTATCCTTTGAATTACATACTGCTAAACTCCTAAGAATCTGTGGGTTTGAGTTGGCGAGATTGAGGTTTGTGAAAGAAATTAAATTTTGCTTCCACTGATTTTCAAGTTTGGTGGGCGAATCTCAATTTTGGTGCCAACCTGAACTTATAACTGAATTATTTCATAAAGTTATTGATAGATTTGCAGCCCTCTTACAGATTCTTCTAACTTTGACTATCTATTTTTAAACTGCGTCCTTATTTTTTACAAAAGCCAAAGAATAAATGCCGCCACCAAAATTGACAAAAAATACGTATTGTTGATATTGACCCATTATTATTATTATATGATTATTTGTATTTTATACGCTTTTTTAATAAGCTCCCTAATGAAATTATATTGAAATTAGGGATTTGCCCAACAATATTTTTGAAAATTTAGTAAAAAAAAATTATGTCAAAAAGCTTATTATAAAATCCAGGATTATTTGGATGATAAACAAGCCTGGAAATGAGCTGTTCACTCAACTTGCTACTCAGCTACATTTTGTATCTAGACTAAGTAAATGATAGTAAATAGACCGAAAAGAAAAGATAAGCCCGCTGAGTTTCTTGCCGTAGTCTTCTCAGGTCGGGGCCGCGTTATGAACCGGTGCACAGTGCGTTGAATGTATAGGAAAGTGGGTCAAAAATCATATATCTATTTATATGTGGTAAAAATAAATATTTATTGTTGAAACAGTATCTATTAGCCATAATCTAACATAAAAACTAATTTAATGATTTAGTGTTAGTCTGAATCTGAAGATTCTTGATCAATAGGTAAGTCGATATCCAAGTTGTAGAAAGTGGATGCTGCATCACTTAAGATGACATATATCAGAACCTCTGGATATTATGGCCGGTTTTTTTTTAATAATTTTCCTTTATAATAATAATAATGCTTCAAAAAGGTCAGATTTTTTTATTAAACTGCCACTGTTTAAAAAATAAATAAAAAAAATGTAGCAAACAAACGCAGATAAATGAATGTAAATATGAAACTACATTTCATATAGAACGAATTAAAAGAAAAACAACACAAACGTTTTTTTGACGTTTTCGTTTAAAACCTTTATCAAACTTGTATCATGTTGGAACATATTGAAAATCAATTTAAGCCTTATTTATATTACTATTTGAAAGCACATACCTTGACCTGGGGCCTTACCACCATCTCTTAAAGCAGTATTATTTTAACCTTACTTCATGTTTTGGTACCATGACGTCTTTAAAACAAGATTGCAAACAACATTCTTGACTCGGCAGTTTTGTGACGTCACCTTCATATTGTTCATTCAATTTGATAGATAAACGTCAATCAAAAATCAGTAAAAATAACAAGAAGCTGTAGTTTTATTGAAATTATTATGGAAAATACGTCTCAATAAATCATTATCTTGTCCTAAAAAGTAAGTGTAGGTACATACCGTGTTTAATTATGTGAACTCATAGAATAAATAATTATAAACTATCTAATGATTAGTACCTACAAATGTCTACTGTTTAGATGGCGATTGTATACGAAATATTTGGTGTTTAGAAACTCATAACGCCGAGTCCATTTATGAAAACAGCTGCGCAGTTACGTGAGCAATGTGAACCCTTTATGTTGGAGGAAATAATGCGGAATGTATTAATTGATGGTACTACCTAATCGCAAAGACATTGGTTTATATCCAGTGTGATGAATTAAGGCCTCCGGTGAAGGAACATAATATATCTCAACAGACATTCGTTGAGACCTAGGGAAATGCAATATAGGTGTAATTATATATAGTTTCTGTTAAGGCCCTTCACTTGTATCAACTATGTATGTAACATCAAATTTTATGTTCTAGATGTTGATTGCCATTGATTGGATTATAAATTCATGCAACTGATTCGAAGATGTTATCGGACAAGTAGGAGTCCAATTAAAGCCATGAGACAAATAACATCCCTTTCCAATAGTGTTTGGCTACATAAAAGTTTATTTTAATATTATAATCACTTTTTATACTCGTACATCGAAAATCACTTGTGAAATAAAAGTATTTGGTTTATGTAATAATAGAATTTAATCAATTAAACCTGATTTTTTTATTGTCCCTATTTTAAATAAAAAAAATCAAATCTAGATAGTGTATGAAAACCATGAGGGGGTTATTATCATTATTTATTTTGGTTACTGCTGTGGCGTAGCGATAGAGCATTCGGAAGCGGGTTCGATTACCGCTCAGCAAGAAATCTATCAGCCTCATTTAATAAAATCCAAGCTATTAACTCCCTATCTAAAAGACAAAAGTGAATGAAAGACAATGTTGTGTGTGACAGACACGCAGTGCGCATGTCTATGATGTCCGTTTCCATAGCAACGATTGTTATAATAATATACAAACTAGCTGCGCGCCCTGACTTCGCCCCCGTGCACATATAATTATACATATATGTATATATGCATAGACTTTAAAAAAAATTCACACAAATTGTCCTGAGAATAATGAATTCAACAACAAATAAATTAATAAAATAACATAAACTCACGCCTATATCCCTAGAGGGGCAGGCAGAGGTGATATAATGATTAAATAATGAAAAATTCTACTGCTGTCTAAAAAATAATGTGGAGCTTTTTCACTTTCGGAAACTTTGAATGCCATGAACTAAAGAACTTTAACTATCTATCTAATCGTGACCCGAGAGCCTTTAGTTAAAGTCTCGAATGGCATCAAGTACGGACACAATATTGCTAATTACAAGTTGTAAGTGACTTCGGGTGGGCCGTCATCTTTTTCGTTGCGCGGTTGAGCTAGCGCCAGCCACTTCGTGAAATGAATATGAAATTTTAGAAGACCCACTCGGTTCTTCTAAAATTATCATCAAGAAGGTCCCTTGCGCCGGCCCTGTTTGAATTTCTTGTTATATACTCACTACGGCCCTGTTTGATTGCTCATTGATATTTTTTTCTTTTTTGAATATTCATGGTTTTTGACTTAATATTCTGCCAGTTATTTAAAAAAGGTAAGTATTTCTTCAAAAACCTTTTACGAATTACATAATTGTCTGTTAGAAAGAGATGGCGCTATACAGTTGATATAGCTCCATCTCTTTCTCACAAACTCATCCTTTTTCTTGTTTCAATCTTGAAAACAACCTAACTCATATTCGTACCATGAGCGTACAATACAGTATTACTTGATTCCTGCCAACTGTCGAAAATGAATGAACTATTTATAATCTTTGTCTATTCCCTGCTATAAATCATTCACGTTAGGGCTGTGACCCGTAGACGATAAATCGGAGAACCTCCGGAGATTTTAGATTTACCCAATGACCCGGTTTTCTTCTTCAAAAACTTCGGAGATTTTACGTAAAGTTAAATAGTGTTCTTTATATTTTCCTTACATTCTTGATATTTTTTTTTTGTTTGGAGTTATTTTTAGTAAGGTGATTATGCTATGGATGATAACTCCATGTCCTAAATACTAAATTAAAATGTTCACAAATCGTCATCATCATCCTTGCGTTAGTCCCGGTCGCTTCCGAAGCTTTCACCAAGAAGTCCGGGATTCGCTTCACGAATATGACCATTTTTAAACTTTTAAATATAATTTCAGCTTTTACCGGAGAATAGCCGGACGCATTCTGACGGTTTATTAAAACCGGAGGTAAATCTCTTTAGAGTCAAGCCCTATACCTAATGTGTTTTGTTTATTGATTTCTTTTTAAAAAGTTTTTTTAAAAGAGTATATTTAAAAGAGTTTTGCTTTGAAGTAAAATATGTATTAGGGTAGGTTAACTTTAACTTTAAATTTGTATTTGTTTGATAAATATCTAAAAATCACTTGATATCTTTCATACAAATTATACTTGTATTTATAAGCATACCTCGGGGTACGAGGGGGCTATCTAAACGCCGGATATGAGGAAGATGACTCCATCGGAGTGATGGAATGCCTTATTGCTCTACTTCGATGAAACCGCGTGCGACTTTAGTCGGTCTGAGTCCGAAATAACCTACTCGCTGGTTATACGGGAGTATCCGTCGAACACGAAAAAAGATAGTTAAACCTTTAGCTAAAGCATTTATTCTATAAGTTTGTGTGAATAAATATGGTTTCCCTGCTTTTTGGGTTATGAAAATGGTTTATTCAATAGTATTTTGCAAAACAATAATAAATCCGTCGCCTTCGAGCAACTTTAATAAGATGGCTAATTTTGACATAAAAACAACATTACCTACTAAAAACAATATTGTTAAAAAATCTCATCATGGTACCAATTGAATGAACTAAAATGGAAGTGACGTCACAAAAAGGTTAAACAAGAATACTTTATATGTATAATGTACGGTTGTGGTACGAAAATAAGCAAGATTACTTAAAATGTCAAACAAAACGCTCCTGCAATAAGACTGTTTCGTAAACGGTGGTGGTAGGCCCCCCTGTAATCTCCATAATCAGTTATCTAATAATGAAGAAATTTCCGTAAGATATGCGTTTCGTGTAAATAACAATTATTAAATGACAATGAAGTGTTTCTTTTTTACAATTCATATTACTTACTGAGGGTAATTAAAAACTAAGTAAATATGTAAAGACACAGATTATTAACAGCTTGAAATTTTGTTACATATAATAACCTTTTAAAAAATAAACAACGTTGCGTGGAAATAGATAATCATGTTTTTTATTTTTGTCTTCATCTCAATGCACTGTGCGGTGGTCCGAAACGCGTAATGAATCGTTTTCGTATAACTATGTTCCGGCATATAATTATATCCCTAGGGATATAACTATATTACGGCTATAACTATCTTACTGCGAGATATCCTAGTGAGAGACTAGTAAAATAAAAAAAAGAAAGTCGCCATTTTGTGGTGACCGCCATCTTGATTTTAAATGTCTCTTAATGTATCGTATTTTACTAGTCAAACCATTTGACTTGAAATTAATATTTTTAAGTCAAATGTAATCCGCCATTTTGTGGCGGCGACCATGTTGGACCGATTTTGATCCTAAGATTTCTTTTTCAGTAGCGCTAACTTAAATTATATATTATTATTTAAAAAACCCTCTTTATATATAAAAAGATCACTCTCGACTAATTTACCTTTCAAACAAAAAACTAAATCAAAATCGGTTCCTCCGTTTGGGAGTTACGATGCGACAGACACACACATACGTGAAACTTTTATAAAACCACCTAGTTTTTACGTCATGTGTTAAAAAGAACACAACTGAATACAATGTAGAAATTAATTCAAAATTTTTCATTTTAGATTTGTGTCAACATGGTAAATAACGGTCTCGTGACATTTGGTTTTTCAAAGGAAGATCCTGCATCACTAGTAGATGACGCCATAAGACAAGCTTGGCAGCCATACTTGTTACTATTACATTATAAAGTCAGTTTTTGTGTCTTCTTAAAAACCCCCGAAGAAATCCACATTTGGACTAAAGAGAGTGCTTGTAGTCATCGCTATTCGGGAGTGGATTTTAGTAAACTCTGGCTGTTTATACATCTTCCACCTACGGGTGGCAGGGTGCGGTTCATTGAACCAGATTCTCTTCAGGTAAGAACACATTCTAAAAAAAAAAAAATTGCGTTGCCGTATTTTTTTTCGTGCCAATATGTTGTGTACCACTACCAGGGGCCTTCGCGCTATCGCGCTGCAATACATTCGACAATGTGTGAATCGATGTGGAGTACTTTCGCACTACCGTGCTTCGCGGTGGAAAACATTCGAAATTATGGGTATCGATGTGGCGCACTTTCGCACTACCGTGAGTCGCGTTTCGGTACTTTAGGGCTACAGTTTATCGCTATTAAATGAACAAAATTAAACATTTTTATATTCGAAATTCTCATAAAATATACATATATAAATTGTAGTCTCGTAGGTCTTTTTACGTTATTTTCTGATAGGATGGCAATAATTCATTGTATATTTTTACATAACCTAAACTTACGCCTTTATCTCCGAAGGGGCAGGCAGAGAACTCACGCCTTTATCCCCGAAGGGGTAGGCAGAGGTGCTAGCATAAACTGGCATATACCTATAGAATATAGTGTATATTTTTAATGTCGTCAATTAGCCTATTACATAATCCTATACTACACACAGTTTGAATTGTTTATGTGGACATAACATTTTTTTAAACATGCTTTTCTATTTTAGCCGTCCACAAGCAAAATGATGAACCTTCACCCTTTGAATCTTCTCCAACACAAGGACCCAAACTCAGAACAATTTACATTCGGTATAGCATTCATAAGCGACAGGCCCATTGCAGTGAATGAGAAGGTAAGAGAAGTTACTGTCCACGGAGGACCGAACTATATAGATGACGGAGATGTAACAATTAGATTTCTCTATACAAAAATGCGTGGCCAGTTGCGGGTGTGAAGGGAGACGCGCGGGGACATGTAATCACACCCCTCCACCCGCGTGTTTGTACCCCTCTGTTTAAACCCCTCCTACTTTCAAGAAATCCATCTACCAGAACATAGCGAAACTGGAAACAAACGTGACATGCAATTTTCATTGTAGTTTGACTACTGGCCACTAAGCGCTACAAAGCATTCTAGAACTATCTATGTTATGAATGTTTATTTCCTTAAACTTATCTCGGAGGAAGATTCTTGGGCCCAAATTATAATTTACTCGCTCAGCCCATTTTTGAAGAATAAATATTGCATTTAGAAGTAAATATAGAAGCTATAATAATAAACAACACTTATTTTAAATAGGGGTATTGTTTTTGAAAATTGGAACATCTGTGGGTATAAGAGCAAACCATTTAGTTTCTCTACATGGTTTAGTCATAGCCCGGTAGATGGCCTAGTCAACTTTATTTAAAATTTAAAATTTCAGTTAAATTAACTATTTATAAATAAAACGACATTTTTGAAATCATTATTGAACTAAGACAAAATGACTGTGGTGAAAATTTCACAGTATGCATTGAGTATTATTACAACTACGATACATGAAAGACAAGATTACTTACATCTATTCTCCACTAGATGGTTCTATTAGGGTATTTTTTTATAAAAATTAAAATATAAATCCAGGGGACTTACAGATGAAATGCTACACCATCAGTATGTTTAGACAGTTTTCCTGTACAATTTTTACACCCTGACACCACACACTTCATGACGGAACACGATGAAAACTATTTTATTCTGCAATTTTTTTAATAAAAATGACACCCGTACCCAATGCCGTGACACGAGAACTGATGAGTGACGTCAGAGCCTAAACTTCGTCCCTTTCTAACATTACCGCGCCCGTTCGTCTCGATTGAATTCTTATGACTCAATTGCCTTTGCAACAACTCCGCTTACTTCAATTCTCCATGTTACTGTCCTACTTTCAGAGTCCGGGGGCTTCCGAATCCTTCACCTCAGATTCCTGAATTCACTTAAATTTTGACGTGTTTTGACATTTATGATGTCGTCCATCGTTAACGTAGAGATATCACTGCGAGAGAAAGAAATCTCGAAATAATACTCTGTTCCAACTCGTCAGGACAGTGTGGAATAATAGACCAAGGCCTTCCAACATTCGGAGAGGCCTATGTCCTGCAGTAGATAGCGATAGGCTAATTGATTGATTGAAGAAAATCGCTTTTGGAAGCAGATGCACACTCTAATATTATGGAGGACATCAAGCTGCATCATCAAGTTTGAACAGTACATCAAGGAACCTACCTGGTCTATGTGACAATGAATTTGATGGAAACCAGCGCCTCAAGGGACAAATAGAGTGATAAAGGCTCAGCTCAAAAGTGCTCAAACTGAAATTATAACACTAGCACTAAGCCGAGTGGGCGGTACCTGTCAATAAAAAATGTACCTTCATAACATTTTTTTTTTATACTACGTAGGTGGCAGACAAGCACACGGCCCACCTGATGGAAAGCGGCCACCGTGGCCTATGAACGTGTGCAACACTAAGGGTGTCACACACGCGCTGCCCACCCTGAAGGGAAAGGGGGAAAGCTGGGAAGGGGTGGGGAGGCTAGGAAGGGGAGGGGAAGGAAGGGTATAATGAGCTCTGGCTACCCTACTTACCGGCGGGAACACAACACGATGGTTATTATGACCGCGGTCTTCTGTAGGGCGGAGGTACTTCCCCAGTTGGACAGCTCATTTCGGACGGGAGATACCGTCGTGTCCTACCTCCGTGACATTTCAATTGGTAAAAAATTGAGAACTTCATGGACGCGAACTGTCAAAACGGGCCTTTTATTTTGTGATATCTACAAGTAGGTATTTATGAATATTTTTATTTCAGTTTTTAAACTTTCGCGTTCCATGATTATAATAATATGTAAACTTGATTCTTTGATTCTGATTCTTCTTCTTTGATTATAATTTTTATTTCAGGTCTGCTTATCCATTAGTTTCAAGGCGAGGCATAATAATAATAAAATGAACTTTAAGTTAGGTTTCACTGACAAATCTCAATACTGGATGACAGAGGTGCAATGCAAATTTTCAAATAATTTCGATGTGTACTTTTATGTAGATTCTGTAAGAGACCTTTACTTATCATTAGACCAAGAACCAGAGACCAGAGTGTTGTTGTCCAAAGTGATCACCAAAAAGCCTATGTGGGCGGTAATCTTCAGACTAGGGGGCGACATCGAACCACAATGTTATAATTCAATAGTTGAAAGTCCTTCAAATGTCTATAGCCCATTGATTGCCACTGAGTCATCTGCACCAGAGTCTAGAAGTCAAGTAAGTTATGTCTATACTTATTTATGTAGATTATTTTCTTTTTTATTACGGACAGCCTCCGCGGCGTGGTGGTAGTGCACGGACGCGGGTTCGATCCCCGCTCAGTGCAAAAAGTTGTATGCATGAATATGGCTGTTTGCACTGGTCTGGTCGTGCCTTGGAGAGCACGTTAAGCCGTCGGTCCCGGTTGCCATACAAACATCTATGGCAGTCGTTACGGGTAGTTGGAACCCTCAAAAGTCCAACAACTCTAACTTGGAACTTCGATATCGCCATTGTTCATTGGACCATTGGTTGTGGAGGTCACATGGCAGTCGCTTCACGTGAAATATCGAAGTTCAGCCGCATCACAGTTAGACTGAAAAGCCGACCCCAACTGAGTTGGGAAAAGGTTCAGGGAATGATGATATTTTCTTTTTTATTATCCCATAATGTTTCTCCGAGATCAAAAGTGGAGCAAGCGAAGCCCTACCCGGGTGTCGCTTAACACGATCATTATGATGAAAATAATTTACCTTTTGACGTGGGAGGGGACGTAGTAAGCCTTCCCGAAGAGCGAAACCTATGCTCGGGCCCTCTCCGCGAGTAGCGGCGCTGCCGTGAAACAAATTACTATACCACGATGGCAACTCAAAAATGCCGTCGATTCGACAAGAAGAACTATTTGTTTAGGTACTTACCTAAAAAACGTAAACTATCTAATATGTTTTATTCTTATACATATACATAAACACTTAGTTCCACATCTGATTTTAGTGAGAGTTGTTCAATTTTAATATGACCTTCTCTTATTCTCAACAGGAAGGGATGAGTCACCCAGACTTCTCGCGGCCGCGGCAACGGAGCGACTTCTACCAACTATTAGGCCTGGCACAGATGATGCAAACTGTTAGACAACAGGCTCGTTTGGATGGTCAGTATCAATTATTTTTATTGTGTGACTGCGTGATACTTCTAATAGAATTACTTACTTAATCTTAAAATTAAAAAAACAAACTCTTTTGAGAAAATTTTGCAAATACATATTATCTTATCTTATCCATCTTAACTCAGTCTACAGATCTACAAGTCAAACCCTTTTATATTTTGAAACCCATCCCGTCTACATTTAAGTACGTAACATTTTACCGTGACCGTGTCAAAAGTGAGTGTCCGTCGCGTATTCAGCTGTGTGATAGCTGAGCTTAAATGAAACCATCGATCGGCTGGTGGCCGTGTCAGCACAACTCTAGTTTGTGTGCCCATGTGCTACAAGTTGTTACGTCCACACTCAAAGTCATGTCTTGATGCCACGCTGTCCTGTCCGCTGTTCATGTCACAAATCTGGACGCACCTTTACATGTCTGGGGTGCCTCTACTCAGGAGCGTCAGGGGGTGACGTAGGGGGCTCTCCAACCAGCGCAATGCAGGCAGGAGCTGGCAGTGGGAAGGAGGCGAACTTCGGCTCGTTGTTTGACGATATTTACCGGAACATCAACGAAGTCTGGGGGGCCCTGATCGACGCACAGAGCATGCAGAAGGTAACATTATTACGATAGTAACTACTAGTACTAGTTGCCGGCAATTCGCGCAGGTGTACTTACCTTTTTTGTGTTGTGTTATCTAAAAATCTTTTTCACTACAGCAGCTCAAACAAGTGAGTTTTGCTGCGTAAAAACAGTGTGCAAAATGCGATTTTGCCCACTCCGTGAGACAAAGTAGCTTTTTAATTTTTTTTTAATTTCAATAAAGAGTGCCAACCATAGATTTAAAAGGAAATGTTCCGCGAAGAACTTTCGAACTACATACACTGCACTCTGTCTCTTGGCCGTCCTTAAAAAAGTGCGAGTGACACAAGTATTTTGAAGGTATTTTTTTACTTATTTATGGCTTATGGCATGGCACGTCAAAGGTCCTATTTCGAAATTCTAAAATTGAAAAATATTTGTAAAAAGAATAACCATGTCTTTTATTTACATTATTTAATAATTAAGTATGTAATGTTATTGAATACCAAAATAAGTAATGCATAAGTATTCATAATGATTACTATTTTCAACATTTGAAAAATAGAATTTCACGTAGGTACGCTGTTTCTGAACGCACCTTAAAAATAGCGGGTATAAAATTTAACTTTTTTAAACTTTCAACTTTTTTGCAGAAATCAGTAATTGCACCTTCAATGTTTAGCATTATTTCAATCAATATTAGGTAGATATAAAAATAATATCTGCGTACTCCTGCTCATTGCATTATCCTCTAAGTAATATTTATTATGTATTCTCGCTGCTGAAGTGAAAAGTAATGTGTGCCACATGAGAGCAAAATTATTTGCATCTCGTGCATTTGATTCCCTCACTACGCTCAGGATTCAAAATCAGCACTCGCAGCAAAAAACAATTTTGCTCTCTTGTTGCACAAATAACTGTTTATTGATTATTTTTATTAAGTACTAGCTGTTGCCCGCGGCTCCGCGCGCGTTGATGTCGATTATCGCGTTGTACGACTCTACTCGATTCACTACTTGCCTCTCTATACTTTACTTTTCCTTGCTGTCATGACAACGGAAATTGTTAGCGATATTAGCGCCAATGTATAGAAATTTACCGGATCAATTGAGATTTATGATTATTACTCCGCTCCCTTGTATGGTAGCGTGATGATATATAGCTATGTTACTCCTAGATATTGTAGCCTTTTAGAGGTGAAAGAATTGTTTAAAACGGCCCAGTACTTATTGAGCCTATTCATTACAAACATACAAACATACAAAAATAGGTACAAATCGTTCCTTTTTATAATATTAGTATAGATAATACAAGGTGGGCCAAGTACAGCTTGAGATTTATTCAATTTTGTTTGTCAATGAACAGGATATGTGCCCTGCGTCGAACCAGCTAGACTACTCGCGTCAACGGAGCGACTACTACAGACTATTAGGACTGGCACAGATGATACGGACTGTTGGACTACAGGCTCCTGAGGATGGTTTGTACTTTATTTTTTTTTTTTTTTTCGTGCGAAAATTCCCCACGGATACCCCCCTTCGCCGCCGAGGGCGGTTGGAGAGGTTATGTCGGACTCGAACCGACCAAAACGCACGCCATCTTTGGGTCTTTAGTTGCCGGAGGTGAGATAGTAGTCAACATATCTCTCGCACCCCGGCAGACCCGGGGCCGTCTCTTTCAAGATGACCCCCGTCGGGTGTAGGGACCACGGTCGCTGAATGACCTCCGACGTCCGAGTCGCCTCCGCTCGTCGCGGGCTGTGCGGGTCCGGAGTCTTCTCCGAACTCGTTCCGCCGTCTCCTTGTCGAGCATTACTTGCTCACAGAAGGAGGCGCCGGCAGACCAAGCGTTCGCGCACCGTACCATCGCCGTGATCAATGCGGCGAGCGAGAGAATCCGCTCTCCTAGGGCCGCCACTAGGACCCGCCTTGGCGTCTCCCACGCCGGACACCCGGTCAGCGTGTGGAGCCCCGAGTCCTCGCTCGCATCACAGTGAAGGATGGTTTGTACTGCATCATTTGAGAATGTGAAATGAGTGTGTGGGGAATGAGTGTGTGGGGAATGAGTGTGTGGTGTGTGTGAATGAAAAAAAAACTTATTACAACATCCCAAATGTTGTAATAAGTTTTTTTTTTTTTCATTTAGGGCACGTCAATTTAACTTCACCCCGCCTGAGTAAAGCTGAGTCAAGAATTGATAAGCTATGGTGGGGCCCCCAAGAGAAGAATGGTGGGGCCCCCAAGAGAAGAATGGTGGGGCCCCCAAGAGAAGAGCCCAATAGGGCGTCCCTAGCCGAGTCGCGGTGAGCATTCTATCCCACGGCTCGGATTAGGCGAAGGAGGAACACCGTGGTGGTTTAGTGGGTAGTCTGGCCTCCGTTTCGAGCTCAGGAGTCCCACACAAAGTGAGCCCCTTGCCCCCGCGGGGGGTGAGCGAAGTGCGTAAATGCATTCCACCACGTACAAAAAAAAAAAATAAAGTATTGATAAGCTGAAAGCAAAGTCTCAGTAAAGATGGTCACTATTACAAACACGTAGAGTGTTACAATGGTGGCGCTCAGCTTGACGGCCTCATCAGATGCTTTTTCACGCCCCGCTTCTAGGTCCCGGGACTGTAGGTCTGTGGTCTGTAATGCACGTCATTTTGACATCACCAGGTCGCCTGATAGTATGATGAATGGCTGTTTATTTGATACTCATCCACCATAAGAAAATTGTAAAAAGTGACTGCACGTCATTTTGACATCACCAGGTCGCCTGATAGTATGATGAATGGCTGTTTATTTGATACTCATCCACCATAAGAAAATTGTAAAAAGTGGTGACTGCCATCTTGAATAAATTTTCATCAAACCTGCACAAACATCACCTATAAAAAAATGTCAACTCAACAACAAATGTCACTTCCATACATTTTCAGAGCGATGACAAATGTACCGTCAAACGGAGTGAATAGGAATGCATGGGTGAATAGGAATAAAATGGGATATTTTAAACAATTTCTTTTATTAAATTTCAAATAAGCCTGTTATCAGATATTTGATGATTTTGTCATTACGATGAACTAGTCCAAAGTTTCGCTTGAAAGAAATTAACTACAGAATTTAGCTGACCATTTTATTCCTATTCACCCCTGCATTCCTATTCACCCCGTTTGACTGTAGGTCCGGAGTGAATGCATTTTGGCTAGGCCCTCAGAGCTGCTAAAGCAGGCAGCCTCTTACAGGGAGAACGCTCTGACTACTGAGCCATAGTTAATCTATGACTGGGCACTAAACCATATCTAACCAGGTTCTACGTTGGTGAACAAGTAGCCAACATTATCCTCCATGCGCCTTCCCAAACTTGGCTGATAGACCACTTTCTGGAACCCAGGAATTGAAAGGTGCAAGTTTCACAGGCGCTGCGTTGCCTGTCACCCCCAAGGAGCTCTAGCCAAAATGCATTTGTACCGAAACTACATTCGTCATCGCTCTGAAAATGTATGGGAGTGACATTTGTTGTCGGAATCGGATCACATGACATTCGACAACAAATGTCACTCCCATACATTTGCAGAGCGATGACGAATGTAGATTTAGAACGAATGCATTTTGGCTAAAGCCCCTGGCCCGAGTTCGCGGAGAATTGAGGCCATTCTGCAACCGACCATTACCGACAAAACCAATTTTATGATAATTTCTATTTATTTTTTCTCTCATCTTCGCGCCCTTTTGGGTCCTCGCGCCCCTAGGCACGTGCCTAGTTTTCCTTTAGGATATGCCGTCCCTGCTAACATTTATTATGTGCTTCGATGTAGAAGCGGCAGGGAGTGGCGTAGGGACTTCCCCAGCCGGCGCAGCGGGCAGCGGGGAGGGGGTAAACTTCGTCGCGCTGTTAGACGACTGTTACCGGAACCTCATCAAGGTCTGGGGGGCCTTGACCGACGCACAAATCAAGGAGGAGGTATCGTATATTACCATTACCGTAAAGTGCCTGGAAACTTCTAGAACAAAAGTCTAAAAGTTCACGCATGTGCACTATACAGAGTATACTAGTACGAGAGCCCACGACCAAAACCATGTCTCATAGCAATACGGCAAAAACCCTATAAAATCGTTAGATTGTATGATTCTGAACCCGACTAGGTGTGTAGTAAAGGTGTAGCAACTGCGTGGGAGGCCATTTCTGCTGTGTAAAAAAAAAAGACAGTCGGTATTATAGCAATACGTCTGATAGTGAAAATGTACATAGATTTTATAATTGTATTACGAAAAAGTTTGTTTTCAGACATTTTGCGCGTAGCATATAGCCTGAGCGCATTTTCGAAAATGTCAACAAATTTAGCCGACCTGTATCATAGCAATACGGATAATTTTTTTTTTCAACTTTACGTATTGCTGCCATGATTACCAAAAACCTGTTTTCAGACACTTTAAGTGTAGCATATACTCCCAAAAACGAAAATAACGTTTAACGTTTCGACGACGATTCCGAATCCGATAGCGATTGAATACGAGAATATTTTGTAACTTTGAATAAACCGTTTTTTTTTCAACTTCATCCCAGTTTCCTTTTGTGCGATTTATTTCAGTCCTTCAATTTCAATGTTACGGTTTCGGGTAAATTCTTTGTTAATAATCATCTAATAAATTCAGGGTCGCAACGTATTTATTGGTTTGTAACAGAAAATTCAAGATGCCTCAATACGATTTTTAAATGATATCTGAGTATAGAAAAGTTGTCTGATAGAGAAGGTGCTACACTTAATTTGTCTGATATAATTTTTTTGCACATGTGGACAACTTATTTTATCATGTCCAACAATTTCCAGACATATTGTTATGATACCGATCGGTAAAATTTGTTAACATTTTCAAAACGGTCTCAAAATTTATTGCGTTCACATTTCCGTCTGAAAATAGTTTTGTTCGCATCAAATAACTAAAATTTACTAATAAAAAAGATTTTCAGACGTATTGCTATGAGACATTTTTTTTGTCTCATTTTTAATTTTTTTAAGTGATTTTACGGGGTTGCGCTACACCACAAACGTCTGAAAAAGATGTTTCCGGTATCTCAGAACTATCATTCACCTACAGTCTGCAAATCAGACATATTGCTATAATGCAGTTCGGTAAAATTCTTTGACAATTTTGAAAATTCGGTCAGATCAAACGCTACGCGGAAAATGTCTGATATTGGTATTTTCGAGTTCAGAATAATCGTATCTATCGATTTGACGCCGTTTTGCCGTATTGCTATGAGACAAAAATTTTGGTCGTGGACTCTCGTACTAAGAATTTGATTTTGAAATAAAAGAAAAGCATATGGCATGGACCAAGCATAAAGTTATTAGTAATAGGTACTTAGAGGGATAAAGTGTGATAGTGAAATACATATCTTTACACAAAACCTAGGTGTGAGAAAGTGACGAAAAAAATATATTGGGAGAGGGGGAGGGTCGCACCACTAACCAACGGTTTAACAATCCCAACGATAGGCTTAAAACCTCTCAAGGCAAGTAAATACCCGAAAGGGTATGATTTCGTGCAATATTCCACAAGTGCGTAGAACAAACCTCGATACGTGTTTCGCCTTCACACGAGGCATCTTTAGGACCGTTACAGAGCGACTGACCGTGGCGCCGTGTGTTGGGCGTATTTATACCTCTCCGCCACCCCCACCGTTTGAGAAAAGAAAACATTGTATGTTCGGTGTTGCCAATACGTAAATATATTAATTACCAAGGATGAAATAACTGTGTTTATTCATTTAACAGTGATTTCTAACTATTTTTTATTATTTCTAAATTTTCTAAAACACCCAGTCTAAGGCCTTCATTACAAAACCCCTTTAGTAACACCTAATATATTTTCTTGTAATGAATTTCTACCATGTAACGCTTACTTTAATCACTATATACATAGTATAAAACAAAGTCGCGTTCTCTGTCCCTATGTCCCTTTGTACGCTTAAATCTTTTAAACTACGCAACGGATTTTGATGCGGTTTTTTTTAATAGATAGACTGGTTAAAGAGGAAGGTTTATATGTATATAACATCATGCTACGACCATCAGGTGTGGAGCAGGAATGAAAAATGTTGCAAAAACGGGATGACGCAGACGAAGTTGCGCGGGTCAGCTTAGTACCTATCTTATACATTGAAGTCTTGTGATGGAATATATACTTCATATACTTATAACTAAATTTTGCTATTATCAGGAAGAGAACCCAAACTACTCGCGGCAACGAAGCGACTACTACCGTCTGTTGGGACTGGCGCAGATGTTGCAGACTGTTGGGCGACAGGCCCGCGGAGATGGTCTGTAGTTCATCACACGATCTTATGCGTGACTCCGCATATCCATCACAGCTTTTTCATCTCCGTGACACGCAGCTTCTGCTTATGTCGCTCCAGCAGCGGCCATGCTTCACAACCGTACAAAAAGACAGGCCTAATGATTATTTTATAGACCTGGCCCTTAGCCCTTCATCCTGACTGCCGACTGACATTTTAGGGTCGAATACGACACCAGTAATTTGTCGCCACTTTTGGCCCACGTCGTCGTAGTCTAACCACAAAGATTAACCGCCGACGGTTTCTGAAAGGCCCAATTTGATCAACCAACACACAGTTTCCGAAAGGCTGATCAACGCTAAAATTGCCTAACTAATCAACTGTTAAATCTCTTGGGCTCTAGCCAAAATGCATTCGTTCCGAATCTACATTCGTCATCGCTCTGAAAATGTATGGGAGTAACATTTGTTGTCGGAATCGGATCACATGACATTCGACAACAAATGTCACTCCCATACATTTTTAGAGCGATGACGAATGTAGATTCAGAACGAATGCATTTTGGCTAGGCCCCCAGGTCAAGTAGCAATTGGGTTGCTAGAAGCATGAGTAACCACCGGTTTCTGAAAGGCCCGTAAAATCATTCAACAGAACTAACACTGCTATTAATTTAACAAGGATGTCAAATTAATTTGGGTTTCTGAAGCGATGATTCACCTGGGTGATCAAATTCCACCATGATTTTAAATTATTTTATTTGTTTCCCTATATCACCTGGGTGATTAAATTCCACATGATTTTAAATTATTTGTTTCCTTAAATCACCCGGTTGAAATAGTTAGTGATTTGATGATTGTAATAAATAACATTAAGTTAAAGTTATTTATTACAAGCTTCAACGCCATCATCCAAAACAGTATGAAAAATATCCAGAAATTCAAGGACTCTTGACATACTTCCAAAAGTTTTGGATGAGGGTGTCGATGATTCCGATTTGGTGCATTTGGAGAGAGCGACATCGCACCACGAACAGCTTGGAAGGATGGCACCACATAATCAATAGCGTAATGCGTCGTAAAAATAATAATATTGTGCATTTACTCAACGCTTTACAAAAAGATGCGGCGTTTTATACATTGAGACGTCGCGTCGTCAACTCACCGAAGAAGATTCGCCGTCAAGCACCAATGGAAAAAAAAACAAATGCAAATATTACTTAAACAACAATACATATTAGACTGCCAGTTAGCACTACTTAAGGGACAAACAATAGGCCATTTTTTAGGTAAAACTGTTGAACTGTGTATTGATATTTGAAAACTTTTTTAATATAAGTAATCATTATAAAAGTTATTTATTACAATCATCAAATCACTAACTATTAAAACCGGGTGATTTAAGGAAACAAATAATTTAAAATCATGGTGGAATTTAATCACCCAGATGATATAGGGAAACAAATAAAATAATTTAAAATCATGCGGAATTTGATCACCCAGGTGAATTGTCAGCAGGTGATTTAAGGACACAAAAGTTGTGGAATTTGATCACCCAGGTCATATCACCCAGCTGATCATAGTGGAATAATCCGTCACCTTTGGATCCCTATTCACCCCGTTGTACGGTACGTAGCTACTAAGTGAAACTCATAGTTAATCTAATATGTATGGTGTGCCTTGACACAGGAGCTTCAGATAGTGAGACAGTGCGGGCGCGAGTGGGTGATGTCTTTGGCGCGCTGGTGGACGACTGCTACCGCAGCCTCAACGAGGTTTGGAGGGCCCTGATCGACGCACCGAAGACGCACCAGTCGAAGGTAACACATATAATTAACCAGATGACGAAGTAGTAGTAGCAAGACAAACAGATGGCCGTTGGAGCCGAAAGGTTCTTGAATGGAGATCGCGTACCGGTAGACGAAGCGTGGGACGGCCTCCTGCGAGATGGACGGACGACATAGTCAAAGCCGCGGGTTTTTTTTTTTTTATACTACGTAGGTGGCAGACAAGCACACGGCCCACCTGATGGAAAGCGGCCACCGTGGCCTATGAACGTGTGCAACACTAAGGGTGTCACACACGCGCTGCCCACCCTGAAGGGAAAGGGGGAGAGCTGGGAAGGGGTGGGGAGACTAGGAAGGGGAGGGGAAGGAGGGGTATAGTGAGCTCTGGCTACCCTACTTACCGGCGGGAACACAACACAATGGTTATTATGACCGCGGTCTTCTGTAGGGCGGAGGTACTTCCCCAGTTGGACAGCTCAGTTCGGACGGGAGATACCGTCGTGTCCTACCTCCGTGAGGTACCCATTGGATGCAGACCGCCTCCAACCGGCCGGATTGGAGGTCGATGGGGGCGACTTATGTTCAGCAGTGGACGTCTTGTGGCTGAAATGATGACGGGCTCTCACTAGACGAAATGTACGCATCCACTGCTTACTGACATTACCACGGCCTTTTGTGCCGCAGCGCCCGTGGTCGGGCTAGGACGTAACACACGACCTGGTTGACTCGCTAATGAGTGCTCCGGAGGCTTAATTTTCTGATTTTGTTTGTATTTTTTATTTATGGCACGTCAATTTGACTTCACCTTGCCTGATGTTGAGCTGAAGGCAAAGTCTCATGAAAGAGTGTCACCATTGCAAAAACGTACAGTGCTACAGTGGTGGCGCTCAGCTTGACGGCCTCATCAGATTTTCACGCCCTGCTTAATGGCCCCGGGAATGTAGGAAGAAGGAAACACGTGCGCCGGTAAGGAATTCCAGGACTTAATAGTGCGGCGATGAGCGGAGGCGCAGGGGCTAGATAGGGACACTATGGTCCCCACATTGGGGGAAGAGGGTCATCTCAACAGAGATGTCCCCGGGTCTGCCGGGGTGCGAGAGATATGTCTTGTATAATCTCACCTCCGGCAATCAAGGACCCATGGACGGCGTGCGTTTTGGTCGGTTCGAGTCCGACATAATCACCTCCATCAGTTTTGGTGGAGGTGGTATCCTTGGGGATTTTGCGCGCGATAAAAAAAAGGGGACAATATAAAAAGAAAAGTAGTACAAGTGTACATCTGAGTTATTTATACCACTTAGGTGGCAGATAAACACACGGTCCACCTGATGGGTAGTGGTTACCGTGACCTATGGACGTTTGTAACACCAGGGGCGTAAACTTTCTTGACGCGGTGGTGGGAAGAGGGTGAAGGTTAAGAGAGCTTTTGTGAGCTGAGCTCTGGCTACCCTACTCCGAAAACACAGCACAAGGTTGTTATTCTGTAGGGCCGAGGTACTTTCCCATTCGGACTGCCGAATGGGATGGGAGATACTTTTCTACCCGCCTATGGGATACTCCAATACTTTTCCAATACTACTGGATGTCTAATACTATTGGAATTACTTCACCACGATTTTGGATTATACTTGTATTGCTATAAAACAGTGGTATGGGTAATGGACTGCTGAGACGAGGTCTCGGGTTCGATCCCAGGTTTTACCATGGCACACACCAATGTCCTTTCAATGCTTTTCGAAGTTATATGTGTATTTATCGCAGGGTTATAAGTCCCCGATCAATCATGGCAACAGCCTCGCAACCTATTACATTGGGACCTAAACAGCAACTGGCGAAATGTGGGTGCTAGCAGCTCTGTCAACCCCTTCGGGGATACAGGCATAAGTTCATGTTATGTACTTTTTGTTTTGCTATGAACAGGACGTGAACCCTGAGCCAAGCCAGTCAGACTACTCGCGACAACGAAGCGAGTACTTCCGTCTTCTTGGGCTGACGCAACTGATTCAGACTGTTCTGAAACAGGCTCGTGCAGATGGTCTGTATTATCAAACTAGCTGTTCCCCGCGGTTTCACCCTCGCTGCTAAGCACCTGTTGGTCGTAGCGTGATGTTATATAGCCTATAGCCTTCCTCAAGAAATGGACTATCCAACACTAAAAGAATTTTCCAATTCCAATTAGTAGTCCCTGAGATTAGCGCGTTCAAACAAACAAACAAACAAACTCTTCAGCTTTATAATATTAGTATAGATATAGATTTCCTCGAACCTTTGCAGATGCGTAAAGATATTGCGTCCCTGGCAGTATTTTACTGTCTCTACCATGGTGAATGTTCTGGTGAGCTCTTCCAATTAATCCCACCCTCCCCTTTCCTACACAGGACAACACGTGCAGGGCTTAGATGTCACCCGCATACGATGCAGAATATTCCATCAAGAACCAAGCGGTTCGGTGGGTCTTTTTTTATACCACTCAGGTAGCAGACAAGCACACGGCCCACCTGATGGGAAGCGGTCACCTTGGCCTATGGACGTTTGCAACACTCGAGGCGTCACACACGTGCTGCCTACACTGTAGAAACCTTCTAATGTTTTTTTATGTTTTCGTTTCATTTAGCTTTACTGATATGATGGAGAGTAAACTAAAAGTAAAACGAGAGTAAAATTAAAAAAAATGATAAAAAAACATCAAAAAAAAAAATTGCTTTGCCGTAATTTTTTTTCATGCCAATATGTTGTGTACCATGAGTACTACCAGCTGTGCAATTCTCTAAGTATACATCGTTGGGCTCGTCGATGAACTCGACGTAGAGTACAACCTATAACTGACGATTAGAGAACTGTACTGCTGTTTCTAGGCTGTGCCTACATCGAGTTCAGCGTAGAACTCAACGCGGAATGGTTAGAGAATTGCGTTACTGCAGTTCTAGGATGGTAGCGTCAGTCTAGGCTGTGTTCGTTGTTGAGTTCGTCGACGAGCTCGACGATGTATGCTTAGAGAATTGCAGCGCTGGGGCCTTCGGCTTCGCCTTACACCTTATACATGGTGTGCCTCAATGCAGGAGCTGCAGGTGATGGAGTAGGGGCCTCCTCGGCCGGGGGAGTGAAGGCGGGCGCGGGCTGCAGGGAGGGGGTGAACTTCAGCGCGCTGTTGGACGACTCCTACCGCAATGTAAACGAGGTCTGGGGGATCCTGATTGATGCACAGAGAGGACAGAAGGTATCGAATAGTTATTACCCTAGTATACAGACATGCTTTTTTTATTTGGTGGTGCGAAAAATCCCCACGGATACCCCCCTTCTCCGCCGAGGACGGTTGGAGAGGTTATGTCGGACTTGAACCGACCAAAACGCACGCCATCTTTGGGTCTTTAGTTGCCGGAGGTGAGATAGTAGTCAACATATCCCTCGCACCCCGGTAGACCCGGGGCCGTCTATTTTAAGATGACCCCCGTCGGGTGTAGGGGCCACGGCTTAGCGCCGCCGCGGCCTGCTTCTGCTAGGGTGACAGGCGGTTCCACCCGTCACCCTCAGGCCCGCGCTCATGAAGGACGGAGGTCATTCTGCGACCTCCGACGTCCGAGTCGCAGTATATAGACATGCTGGCAATTAGCCTAGTGGTATGCGTAATGGACTGCTGAGACGAGGTATCGGGTTCGATCCCATGTTTACCATTTCACACACCAATGACTTTTCGATGCTTTTCGAAGTTATGTGTGTATTTATCGCAGGTTTATAAGTGCCCGGTTAATGGCAATAGGCTCGCCACCTATTACATTGGGACCTAAACATAAACTGGCGAAATGTGGGTGCTAGCACCTCTGCCTACCCCTTAGGATATAGGCGTGAGTTTATGTTATGTTATTTTATGTAAACTCAAATAAAAACAAAAAAAATGGTTAAAGAAAAAGTTTTTGTTCTGTTAGTGCAGAAGACAAACTAGGTTTTCATGTCATCACATAGTGGTATCAACTGAAGCTCTCGGTATCTCAGTGACAATACAAAACCTCTCCAGCGAGCCCTAGCCGCTGACACTACTGGTACTCACCACCGAAAACACAACACAAGTTTATTATTAGCCGTGGTGTTCTGTAGTGGTATTTCCTCAGTTGGACTGCTCAGCTTCGATTTCGGCTTCGGACGCATACGGTGCAGAATATTCCATCAAGAACCAAGCGTTTCGGTGAATCTTTCCTCTGCCGCACCATTAAGTCTTGGAATTCCTTACCGGCGCACGTGTTTCCTTCTCCCTACAGTCCCGGGTCCTTTAAGCGGGGCGTGAAAAATCCATCCATCTGATGAGGCCATCAAGCTGAGTGCCACTAGTGTAACACTGTACGTGTTTTCAATAGTGACCCTCTTTCATGAGTCTTTGTCAGCTTGACATCAGGCGAGGTGAAGTCAAATTGACGTGCCATAAATAAAAAAATAAAAAAAGCTAGGACGGGGAACACCTTATCATTATGAATAGGTACCTTTTCTTGCAGATTCATGGAACTGTTGCTGAACGGTTACCACTAACAGACAACCAGACCCAAACGGATGCACTGGACAATAATTGCACATTATGTTATGAAAGATCGATAAATACTGTGTTTATTTCATGTGGTCACATGTGTGCGTGCTACGAATGTGCCCTAAATGTATGGCAGGGCCAAGAGAGAGGCCTATGCCCTCTGTGTAGGAAACAAATTCAACAAGTACAGCATGTATTTCATAACTAAAAATTGTCCGTTGGGGTTTGACGCATTTGGTGCACTTCTCAACTTGTACACCATGCTCAAATGGTGCACTTCGCAACTGGTGCACTTCTCAAATGGTACACTTCGCAATTGGTGCACTTCTCAATTGGTGCACTTCGCAAAAGGAGCACTTTTTAAGATGAATGGAGATTTGGCAAATTGTCTAAAAATGCAAGAATCTTTGATTTTGCGCAGGTAATTTTCTTAACCCCTTTTCAAGTGGGTACACACCTAGTTAAACTTAAATAATTTTCAACAATAATGTAAAAAGTCACTCGAAAGTAATAAACAAATATGACAGAAAGATTTGTCTACGGCAAAATAATTATAATAATAACAAAGTGATTATAATTATCTTAATATATATAAATCTCGTGTCACAATGTTTGTCCTTAATGGACTCCTAAACCACTTAACCGATTATAATAAAATTCGCACACCATGTGCAGTTCGATCCAACTTGAGAGATAGGATAGTTTAAATCTCAAATTATAGTCGCAATTTTAATTTATTGCTAATTATTTGTCTGTTATTATTTGACAGTCACAATTATCTGTTAACTCCAAATGATTCTAACAGATGTCGATACCTTTCGACTGGGTTGAGTAAGTAATCAATAGATGGCGCTGCTATGGTAAATCTACGAACGTGTCATATAAGCTACATTTTAACAGCATAATTTCCACGTGTTGTTGACGCTATAAAACGCAGACGGAGTTGCGCGGGTCAGCTAGTGTGATTATATAAAACAAACATACAATTTTCAAGTACTTTTATTAGGTGCTTTTATTTTAGAAATAAATGATTTTTTTTTTTATTACCTAACAATAATAACTATAACTAAAAGAAGTACATATTAAATAAGGATATTGTATTATGTCTTTATTATGATACCTTTTTTGTTGTAAATCTATTTTTTCTTACATAATAAAATTATATTTTTATTATAGCCGAGTGTAATTTTTTTTTAATAATAAGAATATGTTTTTATTTATATCACATAGCATTATTAATTTATATACAGAATATTAATAACAAAAAAAAAACTAGACAAATCTTTCTGTCATATTTGTTTATTACTTTCGAGTGACTTTTACATTAATATTTTGGCAAGTTGTGGCAACACACAGAAGCCATTCAAAAGAATTGAATACATTAATATTGAAAATTATTTAAGTTTAAGTAAGTGCGTACCTACTTGAAAGGGTGTTAGTACCTGCGCAAAATCAAAGATTCTTCAATTTTTAGACAATTTGCCAAAATCTCCACTCATCTTAAAAAGTGCTCCTTTTGCGAAGTGCACCAATTGAGAAATGCACCAATTGCGAAGTGTATCATTTGAGAAGTGCACCAGTTGCGAAGTGCACCATTTGATCATGGTGTACAAGTTGAGAAGTGCACCAAATGCGTCAAAGCACGAAATACTATCGAATTCCTAATGTAAAGGTATCGAAAAAACGGAGCATTGCGAATGGCGGGCTACACATACACACAGGTTCACAAGAGGTAGACTCCCAATCACAATGCTCCGTTCTCTCGAAACCTTTACATTACGAATTCGATAGTTCATGCTAGTGCTACAGATAGTTGAAGGTTTAAATCTGCAAATGGTCTGTCTACAGAACTTCGATAATGCAAGTAGGGTGTGGAGGTGCGATGGCAGTCGTTTCTCAGAAAACATGAAAGTTCGGATGATTCATAGTTAGACTGAACCAACTTCTCCAAACTTTGATTGAGTTGAGAAAATGTTTAGAGTTCACGACTACCACTTTGACAGTCTTCCCGTGACCATGGGTACTGAAAAGGAGGTCTAATCTTGGAATTCAGTGTGTAAAAATGATATTATAATAAATGAGTTAAAATCCTTTACAATAGTTTTATTTCGAAAATAAAAAACAAGAGTTATTGAATTGATATATCATTGATTGAAATGTGCTTTCATAAATTTGGCATTCATAAAGGTAATTCTGTTAAGGTTTTATATCAGAAATAATGTTGGCTTCAGACATGTCTATAAATATTTTAAGAAAAGACTGGTTTTTTTTATACAACTTAGGTCGCAGACAAGCACGCGGTTCACCTGGTGGTGAGTGGTTACCGTGGCCTATGGGCGAGTGTAACACCAGAGAGATAACACTCGTGCCGCAACCCCTGTAAGAACAGAGACATTCTGTGTCGTCAGCGCAAAAGATGTAGGATAAGCCTTTAGTTTCCCCACGGACAACACAAAACCTCTGTAGTGAGCTCTGGCTACCCTACTCACCACCGAAAACACAGCACAAGGTTATTAAACGGCGATATTCTGTAGGGTGGAGGTACTTCCCCAGTCGGACTGCTCAATTGGGACGGGTAGGTATACCGTCGTGTCCTCGTTCGTGTTTCAGAAATGCTTGTTATTTTCCTGTTCAGTTGCAGTTTATGGCAATACTCTCATATTTCTAATGCACTATGATCCATGTTTATAATGCTGCAGCAGTTTCTTTCCTATAATGTTGGCTTTTCCATTGCACTGCAGCCAATTACGATTTAGTATATACTTTGTTAGATAACGATAATATAGATGATAGATTGTAGGGAGGAGCTTTATAATAAATCATAATATCATAATAAAGACGTAGTATAATTCGGACATATAAATAGAATATGCAAGATATTACCATCATCCAAACCACACACGTAGAGAGGAATCGCGTACCCTTAGCTTTGCAAGGTGTGCTGGTGTAGTACAATGGCCAAATCTCAACCGAAAAATAATGGAAGAAAATTTCTTTTCAATGTGTAATTTAGAGAACCATGGGTGCAAGGACACACAAGGTTGAAAGCAATGGTAAAAGTTACCCTTATTGGAAGTCGACCAAATGTGATTCCATCTCTCCTCGAGGTAAATGCGAGGAAGTGTAGATAGATCTTTACTATAAACCATTTGATTATTGGTATTGCCTTGTAGAGTAGCCAATTTCGCTAATTCGTCTACCATTTCATTACCTTTGATGCCCGAGTGACCAGGGATCCAAGCAAACAAAACCTTTAAATCCCGGTCCTTACATTCTAATAATTTAGCTTTTATTTCTAAGGTTAACGGAGAAAAGCAATTTTTATTGAAAGGGTTCGAAAGGAGCGATTGTAAGCAACTAAGAGAATCCGAAAAAATCTCAGGTATATTTTTCATAAGAATGTACTGTACGCATTCGAGAATCGCCATACCTTCACCGGAATAAATGGATATAATTCCAGGGTATTTAAATAATTTAAAATGACCCGAACGGTAATTCAAAAAGGCTGAATACGGAACAAAACGTGCTTCCTAAACGAATTTTGTCTATGGCTGGTTGTTTTTCTTTTTTTAATATAGCTACGTGCCTTTGAGCTAGCGAATATTAATTTAAGACGAAAACCGCATACATTTAACAATTTGGTTATTGTTATGTATGCGTTATTCGTTGATTAGCAATATAACTTGTGAGTTAGGTGTAAATCAGTCCATATGTTAGTACACTGAGCTCCAGAAATGCCTAGACAAAATCATCCCATGGGAACCTATTACAAGGACAAAATGTCACAAGTAGTAGCAATCTACATTATTATTCCAGACTTATATCTATCCCTGTACAAAATTGCAGCCACCAAGCAGGGTGATGGAATAATACACTTCTTCACAAACGTTCACATTAGATATTTATTTACTAAAATAAAACATTAATATACAAATTAACTTTTTATTCCTTTTTCTCTCTGTTGGTGCTTATCGATACAATCTTTAAAATCGTTTACAGCGTCTTGGCACTTTCTCCAATCTTTGGTTTCTGCTATGCACTCCTGAAAATAGGAAGTCTCAAGTAAGTACCTATGCTTAAATAAATGAGTTGGGTATCACACTACTTAACAACCAATCAATAGCCTATTGCAGTCCATTGATCAGAGGCCCTCAATACTCCCGATCATTCGCCCTCCGCATTCAGTCTGTCCCAACAGTCTTATTTCGTATTTTCAGGTCGTCGGTTCATCACTGGTTAGATGGCGTCTACGTTCGTAATACATCTAAATCTATATATTTTATTACGACCAATAAAAAAATTACGTATTATTTATGGAAGCACCAGTTATAATTCTTTGGCGTAATAATACCTAGCCAATCGTATTTTTGTCATGCATGCAATGTCTTTGATTTGTATGCTAACTGTATAGTGACGTGGTGGGCGCCTCCTCCAAAATTTTATATTACAATTTTTTCCCTAGCGCGCCAAATGAAGCACGTAGAACTTCAAAAATCACACGGACTGCAACAACGGTATAGAGCTCTACTCAAGTCACCCTCACTTTCAAGTTGGTGCATCTGTTAAACAATGGAGAATCTGGCTCAAGTTTTCCTGGGTTAAAAAAGCTGGTAAGCTAATCAAAACAATAAGCTGAACTCAGTTCCATAGAACCCAACCGTCTTACAGAATACCGTGGCTAATAATAACCTTGTGTTGTGTTTCCGGCGGTGTGTAAGGTAGCTATAGCTCACTGGAGAACGTTTGTGTTACCAGAGGAAAGAAGAAACCCAGTTTTCTCTTTTATGCTGACAGCTCAGAGACTCTCTTATCCCAACAGGTGTTATCTATGAGTATGATGATGATAATGATGATGATGATGATGATGATGATAATGATGATGATGATGATGATGATGATGATCGATATAGCAAAATTGCAGCTTACTAGTCTAATAGTACATAAAGCCTCTCAATCAATATTACTGATTAATGAAGTGCATGAACTATAGATAAACATAAACTTGAGTGTGTAATAAAATATTTACATTTCTTCACACAAACAGATCTTATCAGTGCTACATCAATATTTTATGTTTCGCAACTCTTACTCTGATACTTGAGTACGGTACTCGGCAGGTAGTCATAGGCCATAGATAATAATTCATTATAAATATTTCATAATTTTCATAATTATATTACCTTTGGCAAGGCCGTATAATAAATAAATCCATACATAATTAGTTCGGATACATAGAACGACTATGAAGTCAATTTTTATTACCTAAACAGAGAAAACATTTTAATACTTCAAAATACTAAAATTTGGATATTTTAAAATATTGATTTAATTAAAATCACCTGCACTTTGTAATGTAATTCCAAGCATCCAGTTTTCTTCAGCATATTTTCCACTGGATCTTCGTCATTGTCGTCAGGCCTTGCTCTAGGCTTTATAGTCATAATAAAGAAGAAATTTCACCACCTCTTAAACTAAGAAAATATAAAATTTCACTCAAATTTTAATGGATTAATATGTACAACACACTGAAATCAAAATCAAAACACTGAAATATAACCTAAGAAACGCAATCAGCTGACAGTGACAGCTAACTTGTCTATGGATGGACTAAAACTTCTTAAAGGATAGTACAAACATTTATTTTGTTCCGTATGTAAATATATGAGATAAATAATTAAAAGGAAGACTTAATGCAAATAATGAGAGATAATTGCACACATTCTGTACTCAGATTAAAATAAATAACTATTGTAAATCAATAATATAAACGGACAACGGTGGTAAACGGAATTGACATTTGACATTACAAAGCTAACTCCTACTCCTCGAACATACCCTAACCTTAAATAAATTATAAATAAAGATTTGGTTTCGTAAATACAACATATAGGTTATAAAAATGTTTAGGAGATTAAGATTTTGTTATTCTTCTATAAGTTACGCTAATTATACAACTAGAGTTGCCGTGGATCCCAAGCTGAAGGAGAATTTTGAAACCAAAGTATACCAACCCAGAAAACACCCAGGCACTACTCGTATAAAAGTAGCAAGTATTCCACCAGACATTCAAAAAGCTATTAAAATAATTCTCGATGACTCAGGAGCAAAAGCGATGTACGATGACAGTATTAAGTTAAGCAATTACCTCCGTTCTCGTCAGTTACCCCCAGAAGAAGGAGAAATTGACGAAAAGGCGCGAAAATTACATGAACGAATATCTAAGAAAGTTTATTCGAAAGTAAATGATGATCTCAGTGAAGAACAGGCGAGGTTATATGATCTGAAGGTGCAGAATAAAGTTTTTAACACGCTAAAAAGGAATGTGTATAGATGGGGCAATGTATCGTATGATAGCGCGACATGCTTACAATATCTAATGAGCCGGGCCGCACCAGAGTTTGCGATCTTAGTACGTGTATTAGACGAAATTAAAAAGTTTCATCCAGATTTTAAACCGCGAAGTTTTTTCGATTTCGGCTCTGGAGTAGGTACAGGTACGTGGGCTGTCAATCACTTATGGGAAAAAGGAATTTTCGAGTATTTTTGTGTTGATACATCATCTAATATGCATGACCTTGCTAGACTTATACTCTGCCGGGGTAAAGATAACGTTGAAATGCCATTTAAAGGTTATTTCCAGCGGCAATTTCTACCTGCGTCTACTGAACTTAAATACAGTATAGTATTATCAGCGTATACATTATTTGAAATGCCAACGATGAAATCCAGATTAGAAACTATTCAGAAATTATGGAATAAAACTGAAGACTATTTGGTTATAGTCGAGCAAGGGTCAAATGCTGGTTTCCAAATAGTAAACGAAGCAAGAGAGTTCGTCCTCAATTTACCTGAAGGAACAAAAACGGGCAACGGTTATGTATTTGCTCCGTGCCCAAATGATAATGTATGTCCAAGATATTTAGAACAGGAAACGCCTTGCAATTTTCTGATGAAATATGAATCTTTGCCGTATGGTTGTAAATCAGAAGTGTCCGCAGATGTTTTCTCATATGTGATACTTAAAAAAGGCACTCGTCCTCCGAACGATCCACAGTGGCCGAGGATAGTACGTGCTCCGATCGTTCGGTCTGGACATACAATATGTAAACTGTGTACGTCACAAGGTGAATTAAAAGAGGTTATATTCTCTAAAGGTAAATACGATCAGACCACATATAGGTGTGCTCGGTCAAGTAATTGGGGAGATCTGTTACCTGTAAAATAAAAATTGTAAAATAAATTCTCTATTTTCATTTTTTTTTCTATGTTTACCACTAACATGTGATGATTTTACCACTAACATAATGTTTTTTTCCACTAAGTTTACCACTAACATTATGTTAGTGGTAACATAAATTATCATTATATCACTGACATACTACTCATACTGCTAAGACAGACCACAATGTTTTCACCTCGCCTGATGGTACGCTGAAGGCAAAGTCTTAGGAAAGAGGGTCACCATTACAACACGTAGTGTTAAGTACAATGGTGGCGCTCAGCTTGACGGCCTCATCAGATGCTTTTTCACGCCCCGCTTAAAGGACCCGGGACTGTAGGAAGAATGAAACACGTGAGCTGGTAAGGAATTCCAAGACTTATTGGTGCGAAAATGGCTTATGCTTCATAAATATTCTCATTAAATACCTATGGGTCAATCTATAACTCACGAGCTTGCTACCTACAGCGAAATAACGACCTTCTTGCTTAGAATTTTAGGTACATTTTTCCCCATAGATATTATTACTTATTACTAACTTGAATAGACCCACAGACAAGGTAATCTGTGCCACAGACACCTTCAGTGCCCTTAGCACGAAACACTATCGAATTCGTAATGAAAAGGTATCGTAGGAACGGAGCATGCGATAGGCAGACTGCTCACTTTTATCCTGTGAATGTGTAAAGCCCACCAATTCTAGTGATCCGTTCCCTCGATAACATTACATCACGAATTCGATAGATTTTCTTGCTAAAGGCCCAGAACTGCGTTTCCGAATTTAAAAATGTCAGTGACTGTTTTTTTTTAGTGTAGAAACATTGACGTCACTGCAATGTTTAAATCTGTCAAAGTTGTCAAAATAAAATAAAACGTTTCACGGTTCGTATACTCTGTCTCTTTCTCACGTCTAGATTTTGTGTAAAGAAGTAAAGATACGTATGTCACTCGCACACTTTTTTTTTATACTACGTAGGTGGCAGACAAGCACACGGCCCACCTGATGGAAAGCGGCCACAGTGGCCTATGAACGTGTGCAACACTAAGGGTGTCACACACGCGCTGCCCACCCGGAAGGGAAAGGGGCGAGCTGGGAACGTGTGGGGAGGCTAGGAAGGGGAGGGGAAGGAGGGGTATAGTGAGCTCTGGCTACCCGACTTACCGGCGGGAACACAACACGATGGTTATTATGACCGCGGTCTTCTGTAGGGCGGTACTTCCCCAGTTGGACAGCTCATTTCGGACGGGAGATACCGTCGTGTCCTACCTCCGTTTTCCCCTTGGTTCCTCTAAGGATAATTTTATGGATTTCCCCTTACTTGATAATACTTGTACCTGGTCATAACCATCAATACCACGAGTGGACCTATTATTCCCAATTTCAGCATAATGCGGTTAACCGAACTGCGTTTTAACTCCAAATTTATTTAACAGGAATATTGTACTCATTTGTCATCAAACTTACGGTTTTCCTTTTTTTGTACCACTTAAGTGGCAGACAAGCACACGGTCCACTTGATTGAATTAGGATGATATGAATCGTTTCAAAAATCATAAAATGGTCACACACTGATATGATCAGCCTCCGTGGCGTGGCGGTAGTGCACGCGGCTGCTAAGCACGGGGCGCGGGTTCGATCCCCGCTCATAGCAAAAAGTTGTATGCATGAATATGGCTGTTTGCACTGGTCTGGTCGTGCCTCGGAGAGCACGTTAAGCCGTCGGTCCCGGTTGCCATACAAACATCTATGGCAGTCGTTACGGGTAGTTGGAGCCTTCAAAAGTCCAACCAGTCTTACTTGGAACTTCGATATCGCCTTTTTTCATTGGAGGGGAGTCGCTTCACGCAAAATATCGAAGTTCAGCCGCCTCACAGTTAGACTGGAAAGCCGGCCCCAACTGAGTTGTGAAAAGGTTAAGATAATGTTGACATAGTTAGATAAAGTATTGCAAACAGAAATCGTAAAATAGTTCAAAAAATATGATTTTTTTACTGTTATCGTCATCAGTCGGGCTGTTTACCTTCTCAGTGTTGTGAACAGATAATTACTGATAATATAATGATAAGATAGGTATAAGTACCTGAACGTCCTTTCCACATTAGTCCCGGGGATGTTAGACCTCACGGTCTTCTAATCCGGGGGATACCACGAGACAAACTTTGAACATCTTCCCATCAACAAATCAAAATGATTTTTTATTTAGGGCACGTCAATTTCCCATACCCAGGGGCTAGATGGGGACACCATGGTCCCCACATTGGGGGAAGAGCAGAATTGAGAGAAGAACAACTTGTAGCACATGGGCACACGAACTAGAGTTGTGCTGACACGGCCACCAGTCGATCGATGGTTTCATTTAAGCTCAGCTATCACGCAGCTGAATACGCGACGGACTCGCAGTGTTAACACGGTCACACTAAAATGTAACGTAAATGTAGATGTGGCATAAGAAATTCGCGTGTTGTCCTGTACACGAAAGGATACAGTAGTATAATTGGATGGTTTATCAAGTCAATCATCATCATGGTGAATGCTCTTATGAGCTCTTCCAATTAATCCCACCCTTCCCTTTCCTACACAGGACAACACGTGTAGGGCTTAGATGTCACTCGCATACGATGCAAAATGTTCCATCAAGAACCAAGCGGTTCGGTGAATATTTCCTCTGCCGCACCATTAAGTCCTGGAATTCCTTGCCGGAACACGCGTGTTTCTTTCTTCCTACAGTCCCGGGTCCTTTAAGCGTGGCGTGAAAAAGCATCTGATGAGGACGTCAAGCTGAGCGCCACCATTGTAGCACTGTACGTGTTTGCAATGGTGACCTTATTTCATGAGACTTTGCCTTCAGCTTAACATCAGGGAAGGTGAAGTCAAATTGACGTGCCATAAAAAAAATTAAAAAATACTCATCTTGAACTCACTTTCAACTCGCATATTCGAGTTTCAATACCTTAGTAGCAATCTTAGCCCACTTTATATAGCACCGTTATTATGTCAGACGAATCACGAACGCTTTACATTTAGAAGGCCATTGCCTGTACACAATGGTGGACATATTCAAACACGTTTTAGTTATATTATTAATTCAATTAATTAGTGATATAAAAACTGGTGAGTATAAATTTAAATTTACATATATATCTATTTAATTATTATGTGAATATTATTAACAGTGTTGTGGACTACTGGGGTTTAGTTTTGTTTAGATTTTTTGTCTCTATGTTTGCATTTAATATTGGCAGGCGTAGTGAGGAAAATCAATTGTAAACATACTTCGGATATGTGTTTTTGAACTGAAATATAACAAGGTATGTAGATATTAAATGTATACTAATCTACATCTACGCTGATATTATAAAGAGGAATAAGTAATTTGTGAGAATATTTTTGTGTGTGTGTTCTCAAAAACTACTGTACCGATTTCCAAAATTCTTACACCATTGGAAAGCTACATTCAGCCTGAGTAACATAGGCTATATTTATTGCTAGAAAAATTAGGGATCCTTATTTAAACTTAAGTAACGTAACCCAAGGTGTAAAAAACTGCCGCAAAACGTCTTTTGTTAATGAGCTGCGGAAACTATAGATGATAGAACAAAAGTATGTTTGTGTGTTCTATGCGAAAACCGATATCCACGCAGAGTCGCGGGCAACAGCTAGTTTTAATTAAAAAACTGAAGAATTTGTTTGTTTGTTCAGTGGAACGCGTTAATCTCAGAAAATCCTAGTTCTAATTGAAAAACTATTACGTTTATCGAGAAAGGTTATCATTATTACCGTAAAATGCCCTTTATGAAACCCATACCAAAGCCACTTTGACGACCTCCGTGGCGTGGCGGTAGTGAATGCGACTGCTACACAGGAGGTGCGGGTTCGATTCCCGCTCAGTGCAAATATTTGTGTGTATGAAATATGAATATCTGCATTGGTCTGGGTGTTTCTATGTATAATATGTATGTATTTAAAAAAAATGTATTTAAGTATGTTTATCCGCATTCTAGAACCCATAACACAAGCTGGTTAAGCTATGCTTACCATGGGTCTAGGTCGCGTTGTGTAGATTGTCCTAGAATATTTATTTATTTATTTACTTTAAAACTATCGCGTTGCATGATAATTATATGTTTAGCGAATCACGGGTATTATGACGGAGGTAGGACACGACGGTATCCCCCGTCCGAAATGAGCTGTCCAACTGGGGAAGTACCTCCGCCCTACAGAAGACCGCGGTCATAATAACCATCGTGTTGTGTTCCCGCCGGTAAGTAGGGTAGCCAGAGCTCACTATACCCCTCCTTCCCCTCCCCTTCCTAGCCTCCCCACCCCTTCCCAGCTCTGCCCCTTTCCCTTCAGGGTGGGCAGCGCGTGTGTGACACCCTTAGTGTTGCACACGTTCATAGACCACGGTGGCCGCTTTCCATCAGGTGGACCGTGTGCTTGTCTGCCACCTACGTGGTATGTAAAAAAAAAAAATCGTGTCGCATTTCTACTAGTTTTTTCTGTTCTGTGTAGTAAAACATACCTAATAGTGAGATAACCTCGATTAGGTTGACTGATCATAATTATTTGCACGAAAACTATTTACAGTATAAAAACCGAGTGTTTTTTGCCCACGCCCTTATTAACTTTAGTCCAGGGGCTAGTGGCAGTGCTAATGATTATACCTTGTAATAATACATAGGAACAGACACAAATGGATTATTGTTCTCGTCCCCGTGGAGGTAGACTTCCTTCAGACGACCTTCCGAGTCGGGAAGCGTCATCACTCCATGCGTGCCGGTGTACACCTGTACTTCAGACCCATAGCTGTGGACACGGCGTCTTAGAGCCTGTGAAAGAGGAAAATATGATGAATTAGCGGCTTCACCAGCTTGGGATTTTAATTATGTTGCCGAAACTAATGGGAATCTTTTCCTGGGATAACAGCCCATGTTATATCCAGACTCTAATATATTCCTGGGGCTTTTTACAAGGAGAGAATGTTCTGATGAGCTCTTCCAATTAATCCCACCCTCCCCTTTCCTACACAGGACAACATGTGCAGGGCTTAGGTGTCACTCGCTTACGGTACAGAATATTCCATCAAAAACCAAGCGGTTCGGTGTGTCTTTTCTCTGCCGCACCATTAAGTCCTGGAATTCCTTGCCGGCGCACGGAAAAGCGGGGCGTGAAAAAGCATCTGATGAGGCCGTCAAGCTGAGCACCATCATTATAGCACTGAACGTGTTTGCAATGGTGACGAGGAAAATATGACGAATTAGCGGTTTCACCAGCGTAGGATTTTGATTCCGTTCCCGTAACCCATGGGACCATTTTCCCGGGATAGCAGCCGTTAGCAGTTATATCCAGGCTCCAATCTATTCCTAGGGTCCTAGACAAATGATATTCAATTGACGAAAACGCCAGGGGTTCGCTAAATGTATGAGATTGACGATAAACTATAATATCAAAAATTAAATTAAATTGGAATCTTTATGACATATTTTATTTCACATATTATTAGTTAGTAATCATGGTACACAACCACGGTAGCCTAGTGGTATGGGTAATGGTGCACATCAATAACTTTTCGGTGCTTTTCGAAGTTATGTGTGTATAAGTGCCCGGTTAATGGCAATAGGCTCGCCACCTATTACATGATGTGGGTGCTAGCACCTCTACCTACGGGGATATAGACGTGAGTTTATGTTATGTTATTATTCACGGTACCCGTATCTGCTACTGTGGAACCATACCTGTCTCATTTTCCCATTTACCATATTTCAGATTGCATCTTATCCTTGGACGAAGACTTTGGCAGCCCAGGCCCTGTGTTTATAAGAGATGGGTCTTACATGGAGCCTAATGCCGCTGGGGGTGCCATCACCTTCCATAGATCTGAGACTGTGCTCGTGGCCTGCCCGGGCCCGAAGCGGAGAGTCGTCTTAGGGAATGATAGTACCAGTTATGATGTTCTAGTAAGTATTTTGGCCCACCTGATGGAAAGGTAAAAGCATGGTAAAGGCAAAAAAGTGGTATGGGTAATGGACTGCTGAGACGGGGTCTCGGGTTCGATCCCAGGTTTACCATGGCGCACACCAATGACTTTGATGTTTTTCGAAGTTATGTGTGTATTTATCGCAGGTTTATAAGTGCCCGGTTAATGGCAATAGGCTCGCCACCTATTACATTGGGACCTAAACAGAAACCGACGAAATGTGGGTACTAGCACCTCTGCCTACCCCTTCGGGGATAAAGGCGTGAGTTATGGGAAGTTATGATGGAAAGGTTCCCTGGGCTATGGACGTTTGCAACACCGGAGGTGTCACACTTGTGCTGTCGGCCCTGTAGAAATCTTCTGATACCTTTGTTGAAGAACCCCATTTTTTATACCACTTAGGTGGCAGCCAAGCACGCTGCCCACTGATGGAAAGTGGTTACCGTGGCCTGTGGACGTTTGCAATGCTCCGTTCTCTCGAAACCTTTATATTACGAATTCGATAGGAGTTCATGCTAGTGCTACAGAATCTCACTATGAAAGGAAAGTAAGATTGAAATAATATTACGTTTAATGTACAGTCAACCAAAGGGATACGGTACTACATTTTGTATCTTGATATGAGAAAGTGGTGCCATATCTCTTTTGTCGACTGTACATAGTCGAAGACGCAGGTACCCATTGGATGCAGACCGCCTCTAAACGGTGGTCGATGACCTATGTTTAGCAGTGGACATCATGTTATGGCTGTGAGATTATTATTGGTATCTTATTGAAATCTAAATTGTCTGTAATTGTCTCGAGTTCGATCCCAGGTTTACCAAGGCACACACCAATGACTTTTCGATACTTTTCGAAGTTATGTGTGTATTTATCGCAGGTTTATAAGTGCCTCGGAGAGCACGTTAAGCTGTCGGTCCCGGTTGCCATACAAACATCTATGGCAGTCGTTACGGGTAGTTGGAGCCCTCAAAAGTCCAACCAGCCTAACTTGGAACTTCGATATCGCCATTGATCATTAGACCATTGGTTGTGGAGGTCAGATGGCAGTCGCTTCACGGAAAATATCGAAGTTCAGCCGCATCACAGTTAGACTGGAAAGCCGACCCCAACTGTGTTGGGAAAAAAGGTTCAGGGAATGATGATCTTATTAAAATCTACTTTTCCACCTTCTAGGAAGCCCACTGCATTATAAACACTACATTTCGAGTACACCGGCGCATCCTGCAGTTCAAAGACATAAGATGCAACTCGCAACCATTCTTCACATCCCAGGATACGCAGAAGAAATGTGTTGGTGGAAACCAGCTCTACGCGTGAGTATATAATCTCCTAATAGTCGTAAACAAGTCTTTCCTACACAGGACAACACGTGCAGGGCTTAGATGTCACCCGCATACGATGCAGAATATTCCATCAAGAACCAAGCGGTTCGGTGAAACGCGCGGTTCTGGAATTCCTTACCAGCGCACGTGTTTCCTTCTTCCTACAGTCCCGGGCCTTGACTTTTGATTTGCTTGACGTTTCGACCAAGTAACCGTAGGTAAGGGAAACTGGGGACACTTGATCCCTATGGGAGACAAGGTACACCAATATTTTTTGAATTACTAAGTGTATTAGAGTATTTTTTAGTGTGGCAACACTAAGTAAACATTATTACCCTTAGTGTTACCACATTAAAAATAGTCTAATACGCTTAGTAATTCCAAAAATATTGGTGTACCTTGTCTCCCATAGAGATCAAGTGTCCCCAGTTTCCCTTATATATGCCAAACGTGAAAGTTTAAATGTGAAAATTTCAACATCATAATATTAATCTTCTCAAACTTTTCAGGGTTGGGTATGAAGTCAAAAGTAAATTTTATCCGTTATACTCAGCATGCTTCGACAAGAACCTACTACATACTCACTACGTGTCACACAAGTTGTCTCCAACCAGCAACTACATGCAAAAAGGGGTGAAAAGACCACAATTCGTTGGTAAGATAATTTAAAAAAAAAAATTAATACGGGCAAAAAGTAAAAAATAAGTAATAATAATAATAATATATAATATATATAATATATAATATACTTGCAACACTGAACTCAAAGAGTCACGCATTATCTCGCATCATATTTTACATAATTTAAATATAACAAAAAAGCAGTGTAACATACAAATTATAAAAACGTTTAAATTATTGAAATTATACAATAAAAGATAAAACATGAATTCTATAAAATACTTCATAAGGAAAAACCACAAAAAAGAGAATGACATGACATAACTAAAATGTCAAACAATAAATACAAGATCTAATAATGTTGACTCGATCAAAAAAGCAAGCACAAGACATAGCACAAACAACCACCACGGACTCGTCGTGCAGCTCCGCTTCGCAGCCACTAGAGAACGTCACTACAAGACCATCTGCTGCTGAAGCGTCGAGCTCCGACGAGTATTTCTCCCCACCGACGTCGCCAACACCTGTGCGTCGGCCGGGGAGAGGCCGACCGCCGTCCAGCTTGGGGTCCCGAGGCCCACCTGCCTCAAATAGGGCCCCCGCTACCGGTGGTAATGTGCGCCGCATGCGATGGACTTCATCCATGAATGAAAATGTCATGCGGGCATATTTTGCGGCTACAGAGGGAGGAACCAACCTCACTGCATACCGTGATCGCATGCTGCCTTTGTTCCAGGAACTTGAACCGGCTGTCAATGTATCGACGCAACGGTTATCGGATCAGGTGCGGGCCATCCAGCGATGTCATTTGTTGGATGACTCCGTACTTGAGAGGCTGCGCTCTGACATACAGAATAGTCTTGCTCTACCTACTTCATCGCAAGCTGTTACTCCAATAGAAAACGGTGTGGCTATGAGTGTAGACACACCACAGCTCGTTCTTGCTGATGATGTGGAGGAACGTGAGACTATATCAGTAAGTACCCAGTATAATGAACTATTAAGGAGCGCTTTGGAAGATGCGATGCTGAAATATCGATCTATAATTCCAAGCAATCGACCTAGCTTACCCCGTTTGCCTATGCATAAACGCAATATTGCGCTGGTATGTGCCTTAGATTCGCTATTATCTAATTATTTAGAAAATAGCGAAGACCTTGGTGATACGCATTTGGTTTTGTATTGTGCGGCCGTTGCAGCATGTCGAGTGGCGGGTGTCAAATTTGTTACTGACAGATCTGTTACCCGTCCTAGACCTGTAGTACCGGCCTGGCAGTGTAGGATAGAATGTCGTATTGCCAAGGCTAGGACACTTATTGGTAAGCTAATCTGTTTCAGATCGGGCAACACGCGCCCGAGGGTGATGCGCTTTGTGACACAAGCATTTTTAGGAACCAATGTCAATCCTCAACAATATGCGGCATGTGTCACAGAGCGCATCGACTTTCTGAAACAGAAAGTTTATGCATGGGCAAATCGAATCCGTCGCTATAAAAAACGCGTTGATAGATATAGTCAGAATCGCATCTTCCAAAAGGATGAGAAGTGGGTGTACCGAAAATGGGAACAACCGGAGTTGAATGTGGATGACACTGCTCGACCGGATGCTGACGCTACGAATACATTCTGGCGTAGCATCTGGTCGACACCTGTCGTCCACACAGAAGATGGCTGGATGAGAGAGGTTAAGCAAGCATGTGAGAATATACAGACTATGGAGCCAATAATTATAACATCTGATGATGTTGCTAGTGCAGTCCGTTCGCTACCGAATTGGAAGTCGGCAGGTCCGGACGGACTGCAAAACTTTTGGCTGAAGTGGCTCCGTAACTCACATGCTTGTTTGGCATCTCAATTCCAGTCAGCTCTCGATTCGGGTTCACTACCTAACTTCTTAACAACTGGTATAACCCACTTACTCTATAAATCCGGCAGTGCTGCGGACCCCAAAAATTATAGACCAATTACTTGCTTACCGACGGTCTATAAACTTCTAACATCCATTCTGAGAGTCAAAATTAATTCTCATTTAGAACAAAATTCAATAATCTCTATCTCTCAGAATGGATGTAGGAAGGGGAGCCGTGGTACTAAAGAGCTCCTTTTAGTTGACATGACCATTAGTCAACAGGTGCGTCGTAAACGCAAGAATTTGGCAACATCCTGGATAGACTATAAGAAGGCCTATGATTCTGTGCCGCATACGTGGCTACTGAGAGTCCTAGAGTTGTATAAAATTGATACAACTCTAGCGAACTTCTTAGGGTCATGTATGGGGCAATGGAAGACGGTACTTCGCTATCCAGGATGTTGCCAGACAAACGATGCACCCATAAAAATTGAGAGGGGTATATTCCAGGGTGACAGTCTGAGTCCCCTATGGTTTTGTCTAGCACTGAATCCTCTAAGTACAATACTGGAGAATTCAGGGCTAGGCTATCGATTGCAGAAAGAGGGTCGAGTTATATCCCACCTCCTTTACATGGATGACCTCAAATTACTTGCTGCAAACAATACGCAATTGATAAAACTACTAAAGATGACTGAAAGCTTTAGTAATTCTATCAAGATGGAATTTGGCTTGGACAAGTGTGCGGTCATGCATGTAGAAAAAGGTGGAATAGTGGAATCCGAGAGCCTGATTCTTTCGGATTCCATTAAGCTTAAATCTCTTTCTTCAACCGAAACCTATAAATATTTGGGTATGTCGCAGGCATTAGGGATACCTGAGACTGGCATGAAACAGGCATTGCGGGAGCGTTTCTTTGGCCGCCTGAAGAAAGTCCTAAAAAGCTTTCTTTCGGGCGGTAATAAGGTGCGCGCCTATAATGGATGGGTCATGCCAGTTATAACGTATTCCTTCGGCATACTCAGATGGACTCAGACGGAACTTGATGCCCTGGATAGAAGAGTTCGTTTACTGTTAACCACATTTCGGATGCATCACCCCAGATCTTCCGTAATGAGATTGTATATCCCACGGAAATTGGGGGGACGTGGCTTTCTGAATGTCAAGACCCTCCATAACCGTGAGATATACAACCTCAGAGAATATTTTTTACATACCAACACGGATATGCACCGTGATGTGGTTGCAGTGGACAATGGTTTAACCCCTCTTGCGTTGGCTAAAGAGAACTGGCGCAAACCTGTAGTACTTAGTACTGCAGATCGCAGGGAGGTATGGATGGGCAAAGAGCTACACGGACGGTTTTATCGGGCCTTATATGGGCCCGATATAGACTTAAAAGCGTCCGTATCTTGGCTACGGTTCGGTGATCTTTTCGGAGAAACCGAGGGTTTTGTCTTTGCAATTACGGACGAAGTTGTTATGACGAACAATTACCGGAAGTATATCCTGAAGGACGGTACGGTGGACATCTGTCGGGCATGCCACCGCCCCGGAGAATCACTCAGGCACATTATTTCCGGTTGTTCTCGTCTTGCCAACGGCGAGTATTTGCACAGACATAACCAAGTGGCCAAGATAATACATCAGCAACTCGCCCTCAAATACAATCTTGTGACTTCAGAGGTGCCATACTACAGGTATGTGCCCGACCCAGTTCTCGAAAATGGTCGTGCCACTTTATACTGGGATCGATCTATTATCACTGACAGGACTATAGTCGCCAATAAGCCCGATATAGTGGTAATAGATCGATTAGAGCGCCTTGCAATGATTGTTGATGTCACCATTCCTCATGACGAAAACCTCATGAGAGCCGAAAAAGATAAACAAATAAAATATTTGGATCTGGCTCATGAGGTTGTTGACATGTGGAATGTTGATTCGGCAATCATTGTTCCGATAGTCGTATCAGCCCATGGGCTGATAGCCAAGAGCCTCGACCAACACCTTAAGAGGCTCTCGTTAGGCAGCTGGGTCAAGGGCCTGATGCAAAAGGCGGTACTCCTCGACACGGCACGCATTGTGAGGAAGTTCCTTTCTCTGGGGCCCTAACCACCGGTAGCTTGGTCCCTGTACCCGATGCCGGTGGGCTACTATTTTTTATATTTTTAAATATATTTAGATTTTTTTTTTTATAAATGTATTTAAAAATGTAATCTAGATATGTGTTAAAAATAAATAAAGGAAATAATAATATTATAATAAATATTCTAGGACAATCTACACAACGCCACCTAGACCCATGGTAAGCATAGTTTAACTAGCTTGTGTTATGAGTTCTAGAATGCGGATACATACTAAGATACTTTTTTTTTGTAAATACATACATATTATACATAGAAACACCCAGACCAATGCAAATATTCATATTCATGCACACAAATATTTGCACTGAGCGGTAATTGAACCCACGTCTCACTACCGCCACGCCACGGAGGTTGTCAAGTAATTCATGCGTTGTCGTGTCGGGGACCTATAATTGGTATACCTACACGATCCAAGGTCCGACGACAACGCACGAATAACTTATTTTTTACTTTTTGTCGGCATTTTTCGTGTCGGGGGTTTCTTAAACTTTAATTTAATTCTTATTTTATACTTTTTTCATTGATCTCCTTGCCCTTTCATTTGATACCCATATTGACGGGCTAGTAAATAAAAAAGGTAATTCACTATTTGGTGGCGGCATCTCTAAAGAGATGGCCCGGGTTTGCCGGAGTGCGAAGGATATGTTGGTTATTCTCTCACCTCCGGCAACTAAGGACCCAAAGACAGCGTGCGTTTTGTCGGTTTCGGTTCGAGTCCGACATAACTTATATATATTCTCAGATATGGAGGGAACGTAGTAAGCCTTGACAAAGAGCGTAAACTGTGCTCGGGCCCTCTCCGTAAGTAGCGGCGCTGCCGTGAAACAAATTACTACACCACGATGGCAACACAAAAGTCCGTCAATCTTGGTCCACAGGTTTATGAGGCTGTGTCATACTTCAATCAACTCAAGCGCTCTTTTTTTATGGCACGTCAATTTGACTTCACTTCGCCTGATGTTAAGCTCATCGTTCTCATGAAAGAGGGTCACCATTGCAAACACGTTCGGTGCTACAATGGTGGCGCTCAGCTTGACGGCCTCATCAGATGCTTTTTCACGCCCCGGGACTGTAGGAAGAAGGAAACACGTGCGCCGGTAAGGAATTCTTCTTTATATTTCATTACAGAAGGCACGCTCTTCGGGAAGGTTCGCATGTCGCAAATATATAAACTGAATAACCAGAAGAGCCGACTGAACGCCATCTTGGGTAGCAAAATGGGGGAAAAATATTTGAGTCAAAGTCAGGTAAGTCCTCATTGTTACTTCTCCCTTACCATAAGTGGGACACTGACGGGATTAATCCATGAACTGAAGCTATGCTTGGAGTCTCTTTGAAGGATATAAAGTAGACGAATATCTTGATGATAAAAATGGTCATAATAATCTCTTGCTGTTGCACCCAGTTATTATATATAAACAGAACTATCATCATTCCCTGAACCTTTTTCCCAACTCAGTTGAGGTCGGCTTTCCAGTCTAACTGTGATGCGGATGAACTTCGATATTTTCCGTGAAGCGACTGCCATCTGACCTCGACAACCAATGGTCTAATGACCAATGGCGATATCGAACTTCCAAGTTAGGCTGGTTGGACTTTTGAGGGCTCCAACTACCCGTAACGACTGCCATAGATGTTTGTATGGCAACCGGGACCGACGGCTTAACGTGCTCTCCGGGCACTTATAAACCTGCGATAAATACACACATAACTTCGAAAAGCATCGAAAAGTCATTGGTGTGTGCCATGGTAAACCTGGGATCGAACTCGAGACCTCGTCTCAGCAGTCCATTACCCATACCACTAGGCTACCGCAGCTATATATAAATAAACAGAACTATAATATATTAAAAAGAAAATTAAGAATAACGATAATCTACCTGAGTTTCTTGCTGGTCTCTTCTCAGGAGATTTAACTACCGAACCAACGAAAGAATCTTTTTCAAATGATTTATTTACTAAGTATTTTATTTATTATAAACTAGCTGTTGCCAGCGGCAGCGCGTGTGTGACACCCTTAGTGTTGCTCACGTTCATAGGCCACGGTGGCCGCTTTCCATCAGGTGGGCCGTGTGCTTGTCTGCCACCAACGTAGTATATAAAAAAAAAAATTTTTTAAACTGCTAAACTTGTTTTTCCAGTCTCTAACGCGGGGTCATTTGGCCGCTCGAGCAGACTACACAACCAGCGCCGAAACTCGAGGCACCTTCCATTATGTGAACACAGCGCCTCAGTGGAAGAGAGGAAACGCTGGAGACTGGGCTGCTTTAGAAGATGTAAGTAGTAGCCGGAGGTAGGACACGACGGTATCTCCCGTCCGAAATGAGCTGTCCAACTGGGGAAGTACCTCCGCCCTACAGAAGACCGCGGTCATAATAACCATCGTGTTGTGTTCCCGCCGGTAAGTAGGGTAGCCAGAGCTCACTATACCCCTCCTTCCCCTCCCCTTCCTAGCCTTCCCACCCCTTCCCAGCTCTCCCCCTTTCCCTTCAGGGTGGGCAGCGCGTGTGTGACACCCTTAGTGTTGCACACGTTCATAGGCCACGGTGGCCGCTTTCCATCAGGTGGGCCGTGTGCTTGTCTGCCACCTACGTAGTATAAAAAAAAAGCCACTCCATCTCTTGCCGTGTCATTGAAGACGACTAAAGTGCCTGTTCTCTTACAGTAAATGAGAAAGACTCTACATAGGGATAGAGTCGTAGGAAAAATGAATTCCTTCATTTTCCCGAGGGGACCGAAAAACTTTATTTGAGAAATTTAGTGTGAGTGTTCTCAGTGAGTGATAAATGTATATCATTTAAGACATAATATATAATTTGCTATATACACTGCGATGAATCGGCAGTTTATTGAAGATCATCATCATATCAGTATACACAAAATTAAGTAATTAAAATAGTGAATTAAAAATATACATAAATGTCAATCAATTTACTAAAAGTATCTAAGTTGTATCTACTACATATTTCACTAAAATTCACACATGCCTTATTAAAATGTCAAATACAGCAAATTGAGACATCGTAAGCGGCTCTACAAAAAGTCAGTATAATTATAGATTCAAATAATACCACTTTAAAATTTTAAATTAATAATTCTATGACAGTTAATATTTCATGTCAAACGATAAATTGTGTTATGTCAAGATTATGTCAAAAGGTATGTAAAACAATGATAAATAATAATGAAAATATCATCATTCTCTGAACCTTTTCCCAACTTAGTTGGGGTCGGCTTTCCAGTCTAACTGTGGTGCGGCTGAACTTCGATATTTTCCGTAAAGCGACTACCATCTGACCTTCACAACCAATGGTCCAATGACCAATGGCGATATCGAAGTTCCAATTTAGACTGGAAATAATAAAAAATAATGATAATAAAAATATATGAAACAAAATATTTCGGTCACAAAGATTCAAATTAGTGTCGTACTGGTCGTATAATATTACCAAAAGTCCAATCCCGAAAGTATCGAGTTCAGCCGCATCTTAGTTAGACTAGAAAGCCGACCTCAACTGAGTGTTGTTTTATTTAATAAGTATATGTTTGAGAGAACAAAAATATTTTTATTTATTTATTTAAGTTAGGAATAGGCTCAGAGAATGATGATCACGGATTTATGTCAATCACATAATTTACTAAGCGATTCCCCTGGCATTTTTGCGTCGTAAAATATTTCCTTGTCTAGAGCCTCAAGAATATATTAGACCCTGGATATAACATGGGCTGTTATCCCAGGAAAAGATTCCTATTAGTTTCAGGAACGAAATTAAAATCCCAAGCTGGTGAAGCCGCTAATTCATCATATTTTCCTCTTTCACAGGCTCTAAGACGCCGTGTCCACAGCTATGGGTCTGAAGTACTGGTGTACACCGGCACGCATGGAGTGATGACGCTTCCAGACTCGGAAGGTCGTCTGAAGGAAGTCTACCTCCACGTGGACGAGAACAATAATCCACTTGTGCCTGTTCCTATGTATTATTACAAGGTATAATTACCTTCTGATGCTCTCCAAGACATTAATAAGGCAGCTAAGCACGTACATAATTAATTTCCTTGCGCTTTACACCACATAGCAAGGAATCGGGTCAATTTTTTTTACTAAATTTATTTAGGTGCAATATTTTCGGTTAGGAATTTATTTTCGGCATACTCCTTTTTTACAAAGTGCCCGATTGGCGGCAATACGCTCGCCCTCCATAGTTGGTGAGGTGTTTAAGACACCTCGGGGATTTTGCTATGCGGTGTAAATCGCAACGACATTAATTACGTGCTAAGCCGCACAAGCACTACCAATTAACGTCTTGTAGAGTATCAGAGGACTATCAGAAGAGTATCAGAGGAAAACTTTAATAATGAATTATAAATTAATATTTCAGGTGGTCTACGATCCTAAAAAGAAAACCGCAGCTGCGTTTGTCTCAATAAATTCATCTTTTTACAACAACACATTGATAGAACATCTATCGTTCTGTGAAGACATTTGTAAAGGAAATAAACAATATTCGTGGTTAAAATGGCGGTCTAACGATGGTACACACAGCTTCTGTTGTGATTATAAAGATTTTGTTGAGGAAATCAATTATTTACCTACACTCGATGTCCAAGGACTGTTTTTTTAGAACACGATGAAGAAGTGACAGAGAGAAGATACAATTTAGGCTTGCACAAATATTTTGTAATGTGTGTGGAAAGAGACTTGTGCAAATTACATTAACGTGTATTTACACAAGCCGCGATTTGCGCAGGTATCACTACTACTTGAATGTGTATAGCTACCATAAATAAGAACAGTTAGTTGGCAGCAGCAAACGTTATAATATGCTTGCGCAAATTTAATCTTGCACAATAATTTTGTAATGTGTGATGGAAGATACTTGTGCAAATTTTCAGCCGATTAGCGTGCACAAACGCAAATACCAGCAAACGTTGTTTCGCCTTCTATTACTTTATTAAAGTCTCAGACAGAGATCGATTACAATCTACTGTATTTTCGTGTGTGTGTGTGTGCGTGTGTGTGTGTGTGTGTGTGTGTGTGTGTGTGTGTGTGTGTGTGTGTGTGTGTGCGCGTGTACGTTTGTGTGTGTGTGTGTGTGTGTGTGTGTGTGTGTGTGTTCTGTTCTGAGACTGTTCCGATTTCAGAAATTCTTTTACCATTAGAAAGATACATTCACCTTCAGTAACATAGGCTATCTTTATTCCTAGAAAAGATTTCAGTATCCTTACAAAACTTAAGTAAATGAATCGTTTTTCGTTGCATGCGTTGCGGAAACTATTGATGATAGAACCAAAGTATGTTCTACACGATTACTGACAGCGACGCGGGTGAAACCGCGGGCGTCAGCTAGTTTTATTATTAAGCTAAAGATTTTTGGTTTAATTTAATTACTAATAGTTAATTACCTAATGGTTACAAAGTAGGTATGTGAGACGTATGGAGAGAAAAGTAGATAATTGTGTAGAACGCTAGAATTTACAACACTACGCGATAACCTTTATGCACGTGGGCGACGCCACGGGCAACAACTAGTTTTACTATATCTATGTATAAATATATAATATAAGATAGAAGACAATAAAAGATTAACACAATTTATTTGTTTATTTTGTACGCAAGTTGGTAATACTGAAATGAGACCTTACACTCGCATAGCTACCAACATTCATTTATTGCTTTATTACATACTAGCTGACCCGTGGGTCTTCGTCTGCGTCACCCCGTTTTTGCAACATTTTTCATTCCTGCTCCGCACCTGTTAGTCGTAGCATGATGTTATATACATATAAACCTTCCTCTTTAACCATTCTATCTATTGAAACAAACCGCATCAAAATCCGTTGCGTAGTTCTAAAGATTTAAGCATAAAAAGGGACAAGAAAAATAGGGACAGAGAACGCGTCTTTATTTTATACTATGTAGTGATAGTGATGATGAAATATTTGCCTCTAAATCATAATAATGCATCTCATATATCCTCAAGTAAGTTTACTATAGGATGAGACTGATTTTGATAATTGATCTGTTATAATTTGTAGCCTAGATATATATGTTAAATAAAAATGTAGTTATACTTACTTGTTTTCGTTTTGAAAAAGCTTCATCTGAACGAGAATTATTATCTTGCTTACGGAATATATGATTTAAAACCATGTAAAACATAATATTAATTCTTTACTAGCTTAAGACTAATTTTAATATTTGTACTGTGATTTTTATACTACTACTATGTAATAGTTGACTCGTTTATGACTTAAGTCATAATATACCTACGTTATTTTTATTTACAAACATGATCATCAAAAATATATGAATAGTAATTTTAAAATATGTAAATGAAAAAAGTTAATATTTACGATTACAAAAATTAACCCAGTTTTAACATGACGTAAACACTCTGTTTCAAAGCAAATCTATTAGGTATATTCATTTAAAAAAAAATGATTGATTATTACATTTTAGGCTTATATATAGGCTTATTTATTTAAGTGTTTTATATTTGAAAGTGTATCACTTTTGTGCGTGACTGTATTATAACTTTTCAAATGAAGATGTATAAATGAGGTCGAATGGAACTTTTTGTTTGACAGAGGGTCTAATGGGCACTAAGGTAAAAATAAAATCCGAGATTGAGGGTCCAATTCTAACATGGAGGTCCAATGGATCATATTCATAGATGAGGTCGAATTTTAAGGGTATAGTGGGTACGTAGCCGATCAGAGAGAGAAGAGGGGGTGAGGGAGGGAGGGAAAAAGTTTAAGGAAGTCTCTGTGTTGTCAGTGCTTCACGCCTTCCAAAGATACGGGCCTCCATAGTGCCGAATAATAACTATTCTAGGACTACCTACACAAAGCCACTCTTCAGAGCACACCACTGCCATTACAGGATAACCTCAATATACTGGGTATGGATGTTCGCTGCAAACTGAACAATAAGAACTATATCGAGAGCACCGTCAAAACAGCTTCGCGTAAACTCGGAGTCCTGAACAGAGTGAGACGTTTTTTCACACCGGAGCAGTGGTGTCTTATATATAAGACACAAATTCGCTCCTGCGTGGAATACTGCTCGCATCTCTGAGATGGCTCCGCAAAGTACTTTTAGGGTTTGAACCTAATAACTCACGACTGTACTCCACTGAAGTTAATGTCGAAGTTTAGAAGGTATTTGGGGTTCGATAAGTGAAACGACGACTTACTGTACTGGTGGTTTTATTGCGACTGAATATAAAATGTGGAGCTCGGGCGCAGCCCGCACGTAACTTATTGTCTACGTTGCGATAATACAATTTGCTGTGTCCCCACAGTAGCCCCCCTTTTATAAAAAAAATAATATTTATATTTATTTTTTTAAAAATTACAATGTTGAATATATACAAAATAAAAAAAATAACCCTGTTTTATTTCCTACTTTACTAACCCTGATGCATTGTTACTTAGCGTTCGTCAACGGCTAATATCCGCGTGAGTTGTAACTTGCGCCGGTGCTGGTTGAATGGTGTGTACCTTTACCACTGGTGGTGGCGCTAACCCAACTACAGCTGCTTCTTTGCGTAGCCAAGTCCGCAATCGTCTCCTGCATTGATTTCTGGCGGCCCAAATCACCATTAATCCGAAAAACACCATAATTATCATTAGTGTAATTTCGACGTTGCTGATCCTTTGACCTATTACTTCTGTAGTCACTGATTGGGCCAGTGCTACGTTGTTTTGTGATGGTTTACTCGTCGAGCTACCCATTATAAAACTTATTATTGAAAATGCAGAGTAAAAGAATGTTCCGTTATGACTGCCGATCAATGTAACAATGCATTGGTTATTACAATAATGTTGTAAGCAAAACGCTGGTTCGTTGACCTATGTTCTGATTTGCATAAGCGTCTATTTTGCATCGTCGTACAACTACGTATCAAAATAATGTTACGCAAAAAAAATGAGAACATAATAAAAAAAATTTACACTGTATACATGAAATATTAAAAAAATTACACATGCCATAAACAATATACATGTGCCCCTGAATACAGGAACACCAAGACAAAATAAACTGCAAAGTGTATATATAAAAATTTATGTGAACCCGTAACTGAGTCCTGTCCTGCCAGCGCATTAACCGCTGAGCTATAAGTATATAGGTTACCTGGAATGACTCATAAGAACCTTATCGGGCGTTTCGTCACTCTCCCGCTACTTGTGGTTCGAATAATAGGCTTGGTGCACACATTGCTATTTTTATTAGCCTCGTTTGGATTCTTATCACTAGTTATCGTACATGGGTTTTCTTGTGTTTTGAGTGGAATGTCATCCTCGTTGATTACGTAAGCTGGTTTTAACCTATCGATTGACACGTTAACTTGTCTTCCGTTCAGTTGCACCAGAAAATACTTGTCACTTCTTTTCAAAACTTTATAAGGCCCCTCGTAAGGAGGTTGTAATGATTTCTTTATCAAATCGGTCCTGATAAAGACGTGTGAACACGTACGTAATTCCGCGTGTATGAAAATACTGCGAGTGTCCCGTTGCCGTGTTTCAGCTGGTACTAGTTTCCTCTGATTCGCTGGCCACAATGATGTCATCTATATAGCAAAAATAGAATTGAGGATATTTTTCGTTTTTAAACTCATCTTCTATCCCCTGTAAAACCGCATTATTCATATATCTTTGGAATGACTGCGCCGCGTTCCGCATCCCGAAACCTAGCCTGGGAAATTCCATCAAACTCCAGGGTGTGATGATCGCAGTCTTCTCCACGTCCTCCGGTGCCACTAACACATTATGATACGCCCTGTTTAAATCTAGCCGCGAGAAAATCGTTTTGTTACTTAATATGTATGTGAAATCCGTAATCCGCGGTATAGGGTACCTATCGGGTTTAGTTACCTTATTTAACGCCCTATAATCCCCACAAGGACGCAGCTGTCCGTCCTTTTTCGGTACTACGTGGAGAGGACTTGCCCAGGGACTCTTAGACGGCCTGCAGATACCTAACTCCTGCATGCGTCTAAATTCCTCTTTAACCTTCGCGTACCTCTCCGGTGCTAACGGTCTAGCACGGGCGACAACCGGTGGACCAGTAGTTTCTATGTGATGAAATACTGCAATAGGTGGGTCTTCCTTAAAAGACATTGGTTTAGTAATTTCTGGGTACTGCGACAGCAAATCCGCGTACTTGTTATTACTATCTATGGTAGTCAACGATGGCCCATTCCACTTTACAATAGTTCCTATGCTACTTAAATTGGTTGCCTGGTCTAAGAGGCGCCGTCCGCTTAAGTCTACCAATAATTTGTGTTTAGTCAGGAAATCAGCACCAATGATTGGCTGCTGTACATCTGCAATTATAAAATTCCACGTATACGGGCGTCTTAGACCCAGGTTTACTATTATTGTTTTTACACCGAAAGTCTTAATCGCGGTACCATTGGCCGCAAACAAGTTAAATTTACACTTGTCGCTGTTATACGCACGCACCTGAACTTTATTACTTGGTATGACCGAGACGTTCGCCCCGGTGTCTATTAAAAAAATCATACCTGAATTCTTATCTTTAATGGTAAGGCGGTTGTGTACGGTGCAGGGTCCCGCCTCCGGCTGCACGCTCGCTAGTTTCCCGCGTTGGCTTGCTGCTGTGAGTCGCTCCAGCTGCATGGTTTAAGGCACTTGGTTGCTTTCTCCCTGTAACGGAAATGATAAAAACACATCCAATTACTACTATCCTTCCGTTTTCCAGGTGTGTCTGCCCTATGCGGCCTTGACGTCCATCCCTGCGAACTATCGCGCCGCTCTCGTGTATGTCCACGTTCAATATTGCGGAGTCGCGCGTTGATCCGTGCTATTTCGGCTCTTACTTCCTGTATTTCTGCTGTTTCTGACGATCGACCGGGGTCCGCTGGCTTTATTTCCGATATCTGCGCTGAAGTACCCGTACTCTCCAGGACTTTGTCCGCTATAGTTGCGCTCGTGTCCAAGTCCTTGGCGTCCGTGACGGTGAGAATGGCTCTAACTGCTGTAGGCAGGTGTGACTGCCACATCATACTCAGCGTATCATCCGGTACTTTTCCGCCCGCTAGGTCCCGCATCCGCCGTAACAGCTGTGATGGCCGCTGATCTCCCAGCTCCATCTCTCCGATTAACCTCTGTAATTTCCGTGTTTCCGATTCTTCAAACACTTGAAGTAGTCGCTCCTTCAGTGTTTGATATCTCCGGCTCCCAGGAGGATTCAACAAGAGGTCGCTTACCTGCTGAATAGCAGTCTTGTTCAGCTTCGTTATCACCAGGTTCTGCTTGGCGGCGTCACTAAGGCGCTGTCCTTCCACGGCGGCTTCGAACTGCACAAACCATAGTCGCGTTTGGTCTGCCCAGAATTCTGGAATCCGTGAAGCCACTGTGATGCTGGATAGGCTACTCTCCCCACTGTCGGCCGTGTCTTCGATCTTCAACTGTACCGCTGGTGGTGCTTGAGTGGTCTGTTCCGTCGACATTGCGTTATCTAACGTATGCACTTTTCCGAACACCCCAAAAAAAAAAAATTACAACTGTTCTAATTATCGGGGTCACCAATTTAGGGTTTGAATCTAATAACTCACGACTGTACTCCACTGAAGTTAATGTCGAAGTTTAGAAGGTATTTGGGGTTCGATAAGTGAAACGACGACTTACTGTACTGGTGGTTTTATTGCGACTGAATATAAAATGTGGAGCTCGGGCGCAGCCCGCACGTAACTTATTGTCTACGTTGCGATAATACAATTTGCTGTGTCCCCACATACTTATTAGATGCTCTCGACAGGTTGCAGCGACGTGCGGTCCGCATTATTGGGAGTCCTGAGGTCACAAATACCCTCGAACCTTTGCACATGCGTAGAGATGTTGCGTCGCTGGCAGTATTTCACCGTCTCTACCATGGTGAATGTTCTGATGAGCTCTTCCAACTAATCCCACCCTCCCCTTTCCTACACAGGACAACACGAGCAGGGCTTAGATGTCACTCGCATACGGTACAGAGTATTCCATCAAGAACCAAGCGGTTCTTGATGGAATATCCAATATCCTGGCTTCCGCAGTTCTAATCTTCTAATACTGAGCAGATTTTTCGAACCAACCCTTATTGCCTTTCTTAGATCTTGAAGAATGCTCCATTTTTAAATAGCCTACGAAATGTCGTAGGTATCACTGTTTGTTTTGAACAAACTACGCCGATAACTCCAGTGTTAGGGTTGTAACTTTAACAGAAAATGAAAATAAAACAATTTTTATTACGATTCGTACCTGCTGAAAATGGACCTAATATATTTGAAAACTTGACTGGCATCTGGCATACCTACTTATAAGGCTTATTAGTTAGGAAGATTCCATTAGAACTTCCACAATATTATTCTAGAAGACAAGACAACCTTAGTAATCTTACGGTGTTCACAAATGGAACACGTTCACAATCAAATAATCTGTCACAGTATAGTTTTAAAGACTTGTATTCATGGCCATAAAATTATTATAAAAAATGTCACAGTACAGTGTCATGTCACTGTCAATAGTGTCAATTTCACCTTACTATACCAGTTCAGCCCGCAACTGTACATAAAACTAATTCTACCTAAAATGTTGTGATTTATGCGTATTTATCTCAATTTGTGCATTATTCATGTGAACAACAACGCTCGTATCAATTTAAATAATGAAAAACATTGATTTTTTACATATATCCACACGCAGTTTGAATTTTAAGTGACTTTGTAAATAATTCATTATTTATATCAGGTCAGTAAATGCTTGCTGTATTGTTTATCTTTATAAGTAGTTATGATAATGATTGTACACCTTGCTTAACGCACTTAAGACGATTATAATCTTTGTCGTATCTATTATTAATTAGGTCTCATTTCATTACTTTCATAATTGAACATAATACCTGTTTATTTTCCTTTTGTTATTTTTTGGACGAGTGATTTGATCAGTACTGACTGATAGGTTAGTCAATTAATGAATCGCAGTCCACTATGGGACATAGGTCTCTCACAATACACGCCATTGTTCCCGATCCTCCGCCTTCCGCATCCAATCTGTCCCAGCTACCTTTTTCAGGTCATTAATCCATCTGGCCAGGGGGCGTCCTACGTTCCGTTAACCAGCTCCAACAGCCATCGGTCCTTAGACATATGTGGCCAGGCTGCTGCCACTTCCTTTGACACATTCATGGGTCATGTCGTTAGCTTTCATTCTTTGTTGGAAGACCTGATTTTGAACTTTATCCTTTAAAGAAACTGCAAGCATAACTTGCTCCATATATTGCTACTGATCCATGGTTTGTGAACTAAACCCACTGTCAGTCTTCACATATCGGAACAGTAGGTCATAACTGGCAAGACACACTTGTCGAAGACCTTCATTTTGAGGCGTTGCGGCAGGCAAGAGGAGGAGACCCGTAGAAGTTTACCAAAGGCTTGTCAACATATAACTTATATCAAATAAAAATTACTCAATGACCATCTACACAATTTCATCTAGACCCATATAAGCACTTTCCATCAGGTTAAACACAGACTTGTGTCTACTAAGTCATATGAAAAAATCTTTGTGCTTGAACTCCAAAAGTCTCATAGAAAGTTTCTTCTGAAAAGGAAATCCTACTTCTAAAGATCAATCACGTAGAAGTATGAATGTACTATGTTGACAGGCTTGAAGAATGCTTTCCGAAGATGGTGTAGAGAAGAGGAACGCCCCTCCAGGGGTGAACTCACGGTCACTGAGTGCTGCGCATTCTGCTGCAGATCTTGAGGTAAATTTCTAAAAGTCAAGAATCAAGAATAAACAGTTATACAGACATACATACCTTCTAATCCCACTATTTTCTCTCTAAGAGGCTTTGAAGTTGGCCCTAGGTCAGCTAGGGTGCGAGGGTAATTTGTTATGGGCACTGTAATTTTTTTTTTGCCTTGATAGGCCTGTGTTTGACCACCATCTAACCTGTTATATTGATGATGACGGTAGAGCACGGGAGAACACGAGATAGGCAACCTATTCAGTCTAGTCTTGAAGACTGCCAAGTTATAACTATCTGGAATTGTTTTGCTGGTCATGGTGGACTCAGCATGTAAAATTCCCAAGTATTTTTAAATCCCGCTCCATTCAGAAAACTCTCCTACCAAAGCTATTTAGCAGTCATTAAAGACATTATTTTTTTTTCCAACCAGGTACTCCGTGAAATTGAAAATGTATATTTCCTCCCCCCATCGGAGTTTGATGCTGGAAGGTATGTCCTTGAACACACTCCAGCCACCTCCTGCGATGATATAGAACGGATGTTCACAAAGCTGAAAAGACAGCAGCAGGTCAGTCCATAGTAGTCAGTACTTCATCCTTATGGCTTCAGTTCCACTAATCCATAAGATCATGCAAAGTGGAGAAGGAAAGTGAGAAAGTAAACTGGGCTCTGGGCCATTTCACCCTTATCCCCTGTAATAACTACCATAGATGTTCTTATGAAAAACGGGACTGACGACTAAACGTGCTCTCAGAGGCACGACCAGACTAGTGCAAATATTCATATACATGTATAACATTGCACTAAGCGGAAATCGAACCCGCGCCTCCTGTGTAGCCGTCGCGTAAACGCCACAGGAGACTGCACACAGATGCTAAGATGATTATGAGATCAATACTTCACCCAAAAGGTTCACATTGTTCACAAGTAACTTCAGTTTAGATCCTAAAGCATATACAGTGTTGTAATTAGTTCTTATAAAAGAACTGAACTGAATATGTGAAGGTTCCCGATACATAACAATTAACTTTTCTGACACAGGTAGTATCTGGCAAAGCATTGCATTTAATATCGCAGCAGCGCGACAATTGCGATCGAGAATTCAAAGAGATCCAAACAATCCGATCTCAACTGGCCACCACGCTGGACACGTGCCAAAAGGCCAGGGAACAGCTCAGAACAGCATCCAATCATTTAACCATATCCACCTTTATAATACTGGCTAATTTCCGCAAACGCCAAATCATCAGATCAGTGCTCAAATCTTTAGAGCTACTCAGAAGTCTAAGAAGCGTGGAAAATGATGTAGCTGAGTTACTAACTAAAAGAGAATATTATGAAGCTATTCAACTTATTTTGAAAAGTAAGAAAGCAGCTAGCAATCACAAAGAGTACACGTGCATAGCAGATTTGGCCACGAGACTCCAGGACACTTTGGATATGACAGAAGAGAAATTGGACTCTGTGCTCTCAAACCTATGTTATAAATTCGATGAGAATATATTTAGGAAATTGAGAAAGGCGTACGCGCTACTCGGTAAGACGCAAGCAGCAATGGAACAACTACATATGCACTATTCGTCAGCTGTCAACGAGTCTTCGATAGAAGCTGTCAAGAATTACGTGGGCAATTCTGTGGATATAAAATTCCAGGATATGTGTCAGTCAGTGCAACCAAATAAGGCTCCTATCTGTCTTCTTAACTTGTGTGAAAACTTATTCCTAATTATGAAGAGCTACTTCCTACTAGTCGATTGGCATTCGAAGTATGATGACGAAGAGACAGTGCCTATTTCGAATAACGTTTTCGAAATAGAAAAGAATGTTAGTAGAGAATATATTAGGCAGAAGTTAAAAGCAGGTTTGGTTAGAATCTGGCATGATGTTCAAGCTAAGGTGTCCACTTTTCTCAAAAGTTCAGGGTTAGAGGAATATCCTTTCGAAAAGTTTATACAAATGTTAGGTATATTAAGAAAACTGACTCAGGTAGCTGAGGTTTTCTGCGGTGATAAATCAGATCTGTTGCAAGACTTTATAAAGACTCAAAGCGTTTTATATATAAAGAACTATCATAGGGGTAGAATGGAAGAACTGAAATTATTTTTAGAGAATGAAGGTTGGGAACAGTGTCCTGTCAAATCTACTTTCAATTTGCTTAATCTACAAGAATTTAAACAGTTTAAAAAGTATCTAAATTTCAGATCTGACACGTCTTTTGTGAAAGCACAATCCGATAGTGCTTCATCAGTGCATTCACAGGACGATAGCGTGTATATTGCGAAATATTTCAAACAGGGTACCAATCATACTCCATTCGAAATTTTCCGTAACGAGAACATCACTAACGATGATATTTTCGGTCTGGAACCCGAATTAATTAGCGATGATTCTGACGACGAACCCGAAGAGTTAAAAAGGGATTTCGTTGATGAAAACGATCGACCAGAATCTGCTACAGGAAGTCCCAGTAAAGTTAGAGATAGTGTGATAGTAACTAATACAACATTGTCAGTCTTAAGACATTGCGGCCAGTACTTACAAATATGTCGATACCTTCCCCAAATCTCATTAGAAGTTGTCATGTTAATGAATCAATTGTTTGACTATTATTTCTTTAGTGTACACTTATTCTTCACATCAGATTTGGATGTCGCGTCGACGACACTATACAGCTCAAAATTGAACGCAGTACTTAAAAGAATCAAAAATTTTATAGATACATCATATTCTGGGGAAGTGGAAGGTAAAGTCCCGTGTCCAGAACCGCCACAACATTTGAATATGTCTTCAGAAGAAAATTTACACGGGCTTGCTGAAAGAATCGTTGCTGTTGAAAGTGTAATCTTCTTAGCTAGACAGTACGAGTTCTTACAACCGTATTTAGAATCGATAGTTGCTTCTCATCAAAAAATGATATTAGAACATTTCAAGGATAATACTCTGGCGGTAGTTCAAGATCTGAGATTGCCTGTGTATATGTGTTCAGCGTCTAAAGCTGTAGACGCTCGAACAAGCTTGATAGCTATGTCTCAAGTCAAGTGGGACGTTAAAAATGTAGCTGTTGAACACAGTGCGTACGTAGACATGATAATCCGTAAAATTCAAGTATTCGCATTACGCTTAGAAAATGTTTCCACCAAAGTCACTATGAATATGGAAGCATTAACTTCTATATGGAGTATGGTCTCAAAGTTTATCGTTCATTTATTGGTTGAGGGGTTTTCGAACGCAACTAAATGCTCCAATGGTGGTAGAGGGTTGATGCAATTGGATTACAGACAGTTATTTTTGAAATTGGAAAAGATATCTGGTCTTAAACCTGTGCCTTTTCAAGATTATGTGGATAGGTACGTTAAGGCTTATTATTTACCCAGAAAAGGACTTGAGGAGTTTATTCAAGAGAGAACTGAATATTCTAATAAACATCTGATAGCTTTGGTGACATGCGCGTGTGAAAATAAGAAAGATAGGCAGGCGTTGTCCGCTATTATTGAGGCGAAAGATGCGCCTATATAAAAAAATGTTTCGCACAAAGTATTCGCTCAAATTTTGATGGAATATTTTCGCTAATAAAATCGTGATAGGCAAAAGGTTACGCGAATATTACTCCAGATATTACGATTGCCTCCCTGCTGCCTAGTCACAAGGATATAAAAACTGACCCTCTCGTATCTGTAACGTAAAATTATCGGAAATTACGAACAGTTACAGTATTGCCACAGCATGAACTCAAAGTGTATTGAAGCGAACTCAAAGTGTTATGTATAGGTTTTTTTTAGCACTTTGGGTACTTTTGAGATAAGTTTACACTTCAGGAAGTACCAAAATATTTATGTCCTCCTGACTATGGCTGCAGTAAAGCAACCGAAACTTCGGGAACTATGTAAATAAAACAGTCAAAAAATTGCGGTAAGTCGTCTACGCTCTTATTGATGTACGCGAATGTTACATAATCCAATAGAAATAATAATTAATTCCCGTAAACTAAAACAGGGGGTACTACCGACCTTTTAATTGATTCACATTTTTGGTAGGTGCCTACTATGATTTTGTAAACCCTTTCTATGGTTTGATTTATCTAATTGAAGGATTTAAAAATCATGGTCAACCCTCCAAAAAAAAATATTCCAATTTTATTGAAATGTATCCTCTTTTTTCGTTTTCGGTAGCGTTCCCGTAACAAGCTGTATATCCGAACTGTGCCCTTAGCACGAAAAACTATCGAATTAGTAGTAGTAACGTAAAGGTATCGTATAGTTGGTGGACTACACACGCACACAAGTTCAAAATAGGCAGACTACCTTACTTTACCTTTACCTTTACATTACTAATTCGATAGCTTTTCGTGCTAAGGGCACTGATGAAATAATTTGTTCCGAAATAGTACTTGTTATGTTTTCATGATATTGCTGTAATCAACTTATAAAATGCTACATAGACTATGTTGATTGATGGCACTTGGTGGAAATTATTGTTGTACATTATTGATAACACACTTTTACTTCTCCACGATATTTATTATTGAAACTGACCGATTTTGTCTTGCGACATTCTCCAAAGTTTCGAGGCGAAACCGGTCAAGTTTAGTAATAAATATTGTGAAGAAACTCAAGTGTGTTATCAATAATGTATAAATATATTGATAATTCATGACGGCAGTGGTTATAGGAGCCATGTGATAATTTAAAAATTTGTAGATTATGAACTTCAAATTCAAAGGTTTTAATATTTCTGTTTTTTTTATTTTTTCTATTCAAATTGTAAAAGTAAAGTTATAAAGTTTAAATAATTGTATAAAACGATTAGAAGCTTTGTAATCAATTTACATTGGAAAAAGTGAATGCTCTGACGGGACTCGGACCCGCGATCTTTCCCTTATAGCGAGAGCCCTAACCGCTGAGCCACGGAGTCCCGCCTTGAGCATTTGAAATACTACTATCATGCAATGAGAGATGTGAATCCGTGACTTAACTGTTGAGGGGAAATGTGCGATTATCCACTATTTTCCGTTCTAAATTTATTTAAAACAACGTGCCAGTTGTTTTATAATTCAACTCACAGAAGCTTTAAAGTCCATTAAGTAGGTATCTCAAAACTTTGAATATGTCACATAAGCCCTTGGGCTCTAGGGATTGACATTTGTTGTCGGTATCGAATCACATGACATTCAACATCAAATGTCACTCCCATACATTTTCAGAGCGATGACGAATGTAGATTCGGAACGAATGCATTTTGTCTAAAGCCCCTTATCCATTCATGTCTTTTCTTTTCGCTCACTATATAATCGATTATATGACTATCGATTTACTAATTTATGTTTTTTTTAATATTTAATTATTGACTTATTCATTTTAATAATAGTTTTAATTCGACACCAAGGAATAATATAAATCTGACAATTATTACTACGTTACAAAATGGAAAGGTCTTACATTAATATTAATTAGGTTATAAGAATTTATTTCCACTTGAAATTCCCCCATTTGTAAATGTAAATTTATGAGTTTACGCGCCATAATGCCATATTGATGGTTGACAGCAAAAGGGTGTAAGCGACATCTGAAATTCAAAGAAAAATGATCCTAACCGCTGAAAAGTAATTTCCAGTTGTCACTCTTTCAGATAAATAGCTCGTTATATAACTGTTATGTTCCTTAAAGGGCACTATTGTAATCTCATTAAAATGTTATATTACATATATCTAGGTGAAATGATTTATTTAAAATATATTAAAATGTTGTAAATACGTATAAAAAAGATTTTTTTTGCAATAATGTTTCCTTATCTTCCGCCCTCCGCATCCAGTCTGTCCCAGCCGCCTTTTTCAGGTCATCAGTCCATCGGGCTTGGGGGCGTCCTACCTTCCGTTTGCCTTCTTACGGTCTCCACTTAAGGACTCGTTTACTCTAGCGGCCATCGTTCCTCCGGCAGATGTGGCCAGCCCAGTGCAACTTCAGCTTGGCTATTCTTCGAACTGTCTGTAACTTTAGTTCTTTGTCGGATGACCTCATTGCGAATTTTCTCCTTCAAAGAGACTTCAAGCTTTTTTTATCTAGGGCACGTCAATTAACTTCACCTCACCGATGGTAAAGCTGAAGGCAACGTCTCATGAAAGAGGGTCACTATTACAAACACGTACAGTGTTACAAAGGTGGCGCTCAGCTTGACGGCCTCATCAGATGCTTTTTCACGCCCTGCTTAAAGGACCCGGGACTATAGGAAGAAGGAAACACGTGAGCTGGTAAGGAATTCCAAGATTGGTGCTTCAAAGGAAAGACTTCGGCCAAATCGCATTTTTTATGCCAATATGTACTATACCCGGAGTACCTTTGGCTTTGGGAGCATTTTCCTAACATTTAGTATTTTATTCTTAAAGTTAATAATGCATTTAGAACGATGTCATAAGGGGTAGGTACTTACCCATAGACCAACTAAAATGTAAGTTATGTGGTCGTGAATAAAAATAGAATATCCTACTCCACGTTACAACCAGGTGGAACATAGTGGTTGAAGAGACTCTTAAGATTGAGAAGTTTTGGGTTCGAATCCCGACGCACGTGAGCGATAGAAAGGAAAGCGGAGATGTGTGCTTGTTTGCCACCTAAGTGGTACAAAAAATATGGCTAGGTGCGAAGTTTTGGGTTCAAATCCCAACGCACGTGAGCGATAGAAAGGAAAGCGGAGATGTGTGCTTGTTTGCCACCTAAGTGGTACAAAAAATGTGGCCAGGTGCTAGTATAAAGTATGGTTTAGGCAGAGACTTGTAAATTGAAAAACCTGGTGTAGGTACCTAGTACCTTAAATCCCACCGAAAAGATGTGCGAAGATCTGTGATCTTTGTGTCAGGTGGAATTAGCAGTCATGTAATGTCCATGAAGTGATTTACCATTTTATATTATTAATTTTCTCATAAAGCTTCCGCTTCTAAGTTGATAAACTATTATTTTTACATATAGGTTATATAAATATTTATTTCAGTTAAATTAGATATGAATACAAATAAAACAATTAAAAAGGAATAAAATGACAAATAATAAGTTCAAGTAAAACATGACAGGTCACTTGATGACGTTTTGATTTGGCGTTCCTTTACACTCACTCAGGCAATTGTGGTAGTGTCGATTTAACATTTTTTTTACAATTATATCTAATCATTATAGCTTGAAGCTTCTTTATTAATGATATTAATGATATCTGCAGGCTTAATGTATTTGACAGACAGAATTATATTTTTATTGGGATTACTTTGTGTAAGTATAGTATAACTTAGGCTGTATGATTTGAGTTACAGCGCACTGAGTTAGCACGACAAAATTAAAAAAAAATCTTACAGTGCTTGACGTCATGCGAGCGATGAGTATATAACGATAGTGGTTTCATTATTTTATGGTGTTTAAGTGGACTTAATGTTAATGTTACTTGTGAAATAGCAGAAAATGGAGACCGAAAGGATGATAGAAGATACTATACCGCCACAGGTAAGGCAGAAATCCTTAAATGGAACAACCCGTAATGTCATGATGGTCCGTCCGCCATATTTACTTTTACCATATATTCGCTTGGATTATTTTGTGTTTTTTGACCGATCTGATTAGGAAATAGTTCCAGGAATGACGCCCTGTTTCAAAAATAATTTATACACTGCCAGATTTTACTTTCGATATATGTTTTGAATTTTCTAATGCAGGCGGTCAGACAATTTTACTCTTCCTGCAATGCGGATTTTTTTAGTTTACTTTTACATTAAAATCCTTCTTAAACATGTAATGATTTTATAGCACACCGTATATTAAACTTCTAATTTAGTTTACAACATTACGGCAGTCGTTTATTTACACGTATCCATTAAAATTTCCGTAATAACTCAGTCACGTTTTACCAGGAAACTAGGGCATTAAACCTTAGCCCTGATTTCTTAAATCCGTTCAATTAGTAACTACAAACCATCGCTATCATGCTTGTCTCCATAGCTTAATAAAAAATAACAAATCTTTCTATAAAAAGGCTGTGCTACTTTTTATAAAAATTTCGCAACTGTATTTCCTATTGAGATGATACAACACATTATCCTGTTTGTATCATACACATAACTAGGTATGCTAATACTTATGAAACAAACAACAGCAGTTTCCTCCAATCTATATGTTTTACATCACGGTTTACACATACATAACATGCTATACAATTTTAAATTCATTGGTACATTTCATACATTCAACTATTATTTAGTTCATACAAGCTATTATTGTTATATCGGAATTTTGGAATGTAGAAGAATATAATCTTATTGGAACTTGTAAAATATTAACAGTTACAATCAAAGATTTTAATATTACTAGTGTAAATAGGCCCATAGACTCCTTCATTACTGCATTTCCAAATTAAAAATGTCATTGGCAGTGACTTGTGACTTTTAGGCTTAATTGCATCACCTACCTGTTAAAGTTAAGGTTTCCGTCAAATTTAACTCTAACAGACATTGATTCTAATGGTTTGACTAAATGTGTTGCACCAGAGTATTTAGTAGCTCGGTTAAAGTTATCTTTTAGTATAATGTGATGTTTGAGTGTGGCCGGTTACAGTTAGCGTCTAGTTATGTCATCATTTTAACAATTGTCAAATGATGCAACCTGTTTTATACCTGACCGGTACTTTAACAACACTGTTAATGTTAAAGTAAGATCATGTAACCCAGGCTAAGTGTAGAAACATTGACATCACTGCATATAAATTTCTGTCAAAGGTATAAACTTGGTTTATAAAGGGTTCATGGTTTGTATACTCTGTCACTTTCTCACTCCTAGGTTTTGTTTAAAGATACGGTGGGTTTCAAAAGTACCTTTTTTTTATCGTGTGCAAAATCGCCACGGATACCACCTCCACCAAAACCGATGGAGGTGATTATGTCGGACTCGAACCGACCAAAACGCACACCATCCATTTGTCCTAGTCCTTGATTGCCGGAGGTGAGATTATACAAGACATATCTCTCGCACCCCGGCAGACCCGGGGACATCTCTGTTGAGATGACCCTCTTCCCTAAATGTGGGGACCATGGTGTCCCCATCTAGCCCCTAGGTATAATGTGGCATTATGTGCCATCTCCGTGGCCTGCTTCTGTGGGTTTCAAAAGTACCTGGACTCATTAAGATAAAGAGTCTAATTTCACCAGAAGTAACATAGATAGCATTAATAAAATAAACTAGATTGATGTCTTGTTTCTTTATAAGAATATAAGTAAACTCATACCAGTAGTAACCTAAACTTAATTACCTTAATAAGTAGATCTATTATCTAGTAGCTTCTAAGACTAGTTGTTGTGTAGTGGCTTCACTTCATACAATTTTAGTTTCGAACTGTTCAGGAACTTTTGGGTCCCACTGTACAGTCAGAGCTCATAAGTGCATTAGCATATCAAGGCTCAAAATGGTTTAGCGTGCGGCCGGCGCGCTTATATGTGTGTGTAATGTTACTATGCAATACGAGGCGACGCTGGCTTGTCTTAAAAGAAAAAGGTCACAAGTAGCGTTAGAATGTTGACGCTATAGTTGCGTAGGATTGCTACTGCACTTTTGAGTTCTACTGTACATATATTATGTCACTCGCACACTTTGTTTTTCTAAAGATATCTTTATGGTTTCATTTCACCAGAGACTAAGACATGTTGGACCTTTGCTAAAAGCATACTTCTCACTCACTCTACACTTTTTTTTGTTGTGTGATAAATCCCAACTCATCCGACGACAACGAGAGTGAACGAGGATGCAATGCAGGAGGTTCGATCCCCGCTCAGTGCAACATTGGCTTTGGACACTTTTCCTTTTGGACATAACTCATGTAAATCAAATATTTATATGCATGAATATGAATAAGCAGTCTGTCCTGGTTGTCATAGGAATGTCTATGGTAGTTGTTACAGTGGAAATGGGTGAGATGACCCACATAGAAGGGTGATAACCCATCCAGTCAACGCTGTCCCCACTGAGGGTTAACTTTACATTCTGGTTTTTTTTCATGATCACAGGGTCACCTATTACTAGCTGACCCGCGCAACTTCGTCTGCGTCATCCCGTTTTTGCAACATTTTTCATTCCTGCTCCGCACCTGTTGGTTGTAGCATGATGTTATATACATATAAACCTTCCTCTTTAACCATTCTATCTACCAAAACAAACCGCATCAAAATCCGTTGCATAGTTTTGAAGATTTAAGCATACAAAGGGACAAGAAAAATAGGGACAGAGAACGCGACTTTATTTTATACTATGTAGTGATGTGTTTTGGGGTGTGTACTATGGACCTATTGTAGACACTTTGATCCTATTAGATCATCGGTGTCGAACCCAAACAGGCCCATACGTTTGTGGAGGGACAGCTGTTCCAAATACGGGGCTATTAATCTTAATTGTAGGACCTCTTTTGCCGGACTCGAATCTACTAAAACACACGCCGTCCATGGGTCCTTGATTGCCGGAGGTGAGATTTTACAAGACATATCTCTCGCACTCCGGCAGACCCCAGCTTCCTAACCCTGTAGGCTATGTCAGCAAATTTCGTTCGTCTACGGATCTCATTTCAGATTCGATCTTGCAGTGTTTACATTTAATTTAAATAATAAAAAACGTGACGTCCGACTTCTTAGTATTGCTAATGATAAGTATTTTTTTCTCAAGAATTATGTAGATAGATAATTGTTTTGTAATGTAGTGTATACGACTAAACGTAGTGTAAAAAAACTGCCGTGGTTTTCCCAAGCGACTACAATATGGGGTTCTTCAAGAAGGGCATTAGAATGCTGCATGCTGCTGTACAGGGTAGGCGGCACGTGTGTGACGCCTCTGGTGTAGCAAACGTCCATAGGCCACGGTGACCGCTTCCCATCAGGTGGGCCGCGTGCTTGTCTGCCACCTAAGTGGCAAAAAAAAAAGTATATTTGACAAACTCTGTGGCATGGCGGTAGTGAACGCGACTGTTATGCGGTGCGGGTTCGATTCCCGCTCAGTGCAAATATTTGTGTGCATGAAAAATGTATATCTGCATTGGTCTGGGTGTTTCTATGTATAATATGTATCTATTTACAAAAAAAAATGTATTTAAGTATGTTTACCCGCATACTAGAACCCGTAACACAAGCTAGTTAAGCTATGCTTACCATGGGTCTAGGTGGCGTTGTGTAGATTGTCCTAGAATATTAATATTAGAATATATTTGAGTTGTATATTTCGGCGCGGGTTCGATCCTCGCTCAATACAAAAATTTGTATGCATGATTACGGCTATTTACACTGGTCTGCTCGTGCCTCGGAGAGCACGTTAAGCCGTCGGTCCCGGTTGCCATACGAACATCTAGAGCTGTTCGCAATGTGTGAGGATGAATTCCCTCCCTATGGCGAACGGTGCGATGATAGTAAGTAGGCGTGGGCATCGTGTCGAACAATTCTTTTGAACACAATACCATTGTACAGGCGGTAATTTTTTTTAACCTACGGTTAAAGAACATTAAAAAAAGCCTTTGAGGAAATAAGCATTTTATAATCTGCTAGCTGACCCGCGCAACTTCGTCTGCGTCACCCCGTTTTTGCAACATTTTTCATTCCTGCTCCGCACCTGTTGGTCGTAGCATAATGTTATATACATATAAACCTTCCTCTTTAACCATTCTATCTACTAAAAAAACCGCATCAAAATCCGTTGCGTAGTTTTAAAGATTTAAGCATACAAAGGGACATAGGGACAGAGAACGCGACTTTATTTTATACTGTGTAGTGATACATAGATTGTCTAATGGTATGGTAAGTACCGTGTCTATGCAATCGCGCGTATAATAGGTGGCTAGGCTTGCTACCGGTGTGTAAGAGGATATATTATGTTTTTAATTAGGTAGTTTTTACATGAAAATTCAATTCGGTTTCTGCGAACGCCGTAATTAAACTTTGTTTGAAAAATCTTTGTCTGTTCCAAGAATATTGTTATCCTTAAACATATGGGTGTGCACTTAAGACCTTCGGTCCTGAGGACAACTGATTTTAGGAGGATCTTCGTTGCATTCCATTTCGAGGTTGGGAAGTCAGCGGCAAATATAAGCCGCGGTATTCTGTAGCGTACTTCCCCAGTCGGACTGCTCAATTAGGACGGGAGATACCACCCTTTTTTTATATCACTTAAATGGCAGACAAGCACCCGACCCCTCCTGGAAAGCGATCACCGTGGCCTATGGACGTTTGCAACACAACGGATTTCGCAGTTTTGCAAGACGTTTGCAGTCCTAACTACTGCGGTGATTAAAATAGTCAAAACTCACTGTAGCCTTAGCTAGAAACACTATCGAAATCGTAATGTAAAGGTATCGACAGAACGGAGCATTGCGATTGGCGGGCTACACACGCACATAGTTTCACAAGAGGCAGACTGCCAATCACAATGCCCCGTTCTCTCGAAACCTTTACATTACGAATTTGATAGGAGTTCATGCTAGTGCTTCTGGAGAGGTTTCGTGCTGTCCGTGAGAAGATCAATTTGTCGCCTGGGTTAGCGGCGCAGAAACTCTCTTTAACGTATTATTACTTTGAAGAGGTATTTTTATACTTTAAAATTTACTGTACCACGCCTGATAGTAAGCAGTGGCGCAGTCCAGAACATGGTGGCCCCCGTTACGGGTGCCGTCCCTGCAACGGTGGTCTCCACCCTGACGGCCTCAACAGTTATTTTTTGACGCCCCGCTTGAAGGACCCGAGACTGTAGGATGAAGGAAACATGTGTGCTGGCAGAGCATTCCAGGACTCAATGATATAGAAATGAGTCGCTGAACCGCTTGGTTCTTGATGGAATTGTTTGTACCGTATGCGAGTGACATCTAAGTCCTGCGCGCTTTGTCCTGTGTAGGAAGGGAGAGGGTGGGTTGGTGTTGAGAGGGCCCTAGGGTTTGAACAGGAACCCCTTAAGATTCGGTGCACAGTGTCGAATACAGGAGTGCTACCCATCCGTTTCCGCTTCCAATTCAATATATTTTTTTAAAAAACTCATGCCTGTATCCCCTAAGTGGTAGACAGAGGTGCTAGCACCCGCATTTCGCCAGTGTATGTTTAGGTCCCAATGTAATAGGTGGCGAGCCTATTGCCATTAACCGTGCACTTATAAACCTGCGATAAATACACACATAACTTCGAAAAGTATTGAATCATTGGTGTGTGCCTTGGTAAAACCTGGGATCAAACCCGAGACCTCGTCTCAGCAGTCCATTACCCATATCACTAGGCTACCGCGATCAGTCAATTAAATATAAGTCTTTGATATGTATGTATATTTGATTCCGTTACATCACTAGCGCGAAAACAGCTTTTGACTTTCATAACTGTTACCCAGTAACCCAGATGAATATATTTGTTTTTTGTTTACATAATTAACTTTTATAAAATATAATATATTGTTGTATAGTCCATCATTAATTTGAAGTAGATTAGATATAGTAATATCACGTGTAGGTACTTATCTGTGGGTACTAGTGGTTTTGAGTATTTAAAAAGTATACGTTAAGTTCACTCTCGTTTGAAGGCGACGTTATTTTAATTTTGCCGTTATTTTGTAGCTGACCCGCGCAACTTCGTCTGCGTCACCTTGTTTTTGCAACATTTATCATTCCTGCTCCGCACCTGTTGGTTGTAGCATGATGTTATATACATATAAACCTTCCTCTTTCGAAGCTTTCTAAAGCGCATCTAAATCCGTTGCGTAGTTTTAAAGATTGAAGCATACAAAGGGACATAAGGACATGAAAAATAGGGACAGAGAATGCAACTTTGTTTTATACTGTGTAGTCATTTTGTTGTATTTTTTTATACCACTTATGTGGTAGACAAGCACACGGTGATGGAAAGAGTTTGGCGTGGCCTATGGATGTTTACAACTTCAGGGGAGTCACACTCGTGCTGTTGACCCTGTAAAAACGATCCTATGTCCTACATAGGGGGGTGGGGGGTACATATCTCTCGCACCCCGGCAGACCCGGACACATTCAAAGACATGTCCCCGGATCTGCCGGGTTGCGAGAGATATATCTTGTATAATCTCACCTCCGGCAATCAAAGACTCAAAAACGGCGTGCGTTTTAGTAGGTTCGAGTCCGACATAACCCACCGGCTCCAGTCGGGGTGGATAGAGATAAAATGTTCAATGGAATGTTTTAAATACTTCAAAAATTTTCCCATTATATCTATCACTAGCTGACCCGCGCAACTTCGTCTGCGTCACCCCGTTTTTGCAACATTTTTCATTCCTGCTCCACACTTGTTTGTTCTAGCATGATGTTATATACATATAAACCTTCCTCTTTAACCATTCTATCTATTGAAACAAACCGCATCAAAATCCGTTGCAGTTTTGAAGATTCAAGCATACAAAGGGACAAGAAAAATAGGGACAGAGAACGCCACTTTATTTTATACTATGTAGTGATGTCTAGTATGAATGTCGACTACTTCCGTTCGTCTACGGATCTCCTCATTTCTGATTCGATCCAGCAGACCTGTGATAGCCTAATTGATATCTAAAGGGTAGTGCCCCTTTCTACATGCTCCAGATAGCACGTTTAAAATTAACGGAGGTAGGACACGACGGTATCTCCCGTCCGAAATGAGCTGTCCAACTGGGGAAGTACCTCCGCCCTACAGAAGACCGCGGTCATAATAACCATCGTGTTGTGTTCCCGTCGGTAAGTAGGGTAGCCAGAGCTCACTATACCCCTCCTTCCCCTCCCTTTCCTAGCCTCCCCACCCCTTTCCAGCTCTCCCCCTTTCCCTTTAGGGAGGGCAGCGCGTGTGTGACACCCTTAGTGTTGCACACGTTCATAGGCCACGGTGGCCGCTTTCCATCAGGTGGGCCGTGTGCTTGTCTGCCACCTACGTAGTATAAAAAAAAAATACAGTTACGACCTAGATGCAACCAAAAGTTCGTGTCATAGCATAGGTATGACTAATCAACATTTACCGGTTTCGGCTCTGATTTCAATACATAGCGTTAGTCACGTAAGAATTTACAATATCACTAGCTGTTGCCCGCGGCTCCGCCCGCGTGGACTTCCATTCCTCGCACCCCGGCAGATCTGGAGCCTTCACTTTCGAGATGACCCCCATCCGGATCTCTATCCACCCCTGGATCCCTTTTCACCTCGTTTTATTGTAACGACTTCATCAATATTTTTTTTTCACCAGTCATAACAGCCTCCGTGGCGTGGCGGTAGTGCACGCGACTGCTACGCACGGGGTGCGGGTTCGATCCCCGCTCAGTGCAATGGCAGTCGTTACGGGTAGTTGGAACCCTCAAAAGTCCAACCAGTTAACTTGGAACTTCGATATCGCCATTGGTCATTGGATCATTGGTTGTGGAGGTAAAATGGCAGTCTCTTCACGGATAATATCGAAGTTCAGCTGCATCGCTAGTGGTTCACATCATCATTAGTGGTTAAGGAGTCGGCCTTACGATCGAGCGATCCCGGGTTCGAATCCTGGCTATTACACTACCGACGTGAACCCAGAACCCACTCCTAACACAGGCCATTGAGCTTAGCTGGAGGGGTTAAAGAGGATATTAGTAACTTCGGCTGCTAATATTCTTTCAAAAATAAATGAAAATAATGACAGTTACACTAGAAAGCCGATCCCAACTGAGTTGGGAAAAGGTTCAGAGAATTTTTTTTTTTTATACCACTTAGGTGGCAGACAAGCACACGGCCCACCTGATGGGAAGTGGTCACCGTGGTCTATGGACGTTTGCAACACCAGAGGCGCCACACACGTGCTGCCTATCCTGTAGAAACCTTCTAATGCCTTTCTTGAAGAACCCCATATTGTAGTCGCTTGGGAAAACCACGGCAGGGAGCTCATTCCACAGCTTGAGCGTGCGCGGGATGAAATTCCTTTCATACCGCACAGTGCGCACTGTTTCCGGTCGTAGTGTGTGAGGATGAACTCCCTCCCTATGGCGAGCGGTGCGATGATAGTAGATAGAATGACCACCCTCCTCCATCTCATGGTTTTCCCAGCCTCTTGGCTATTAAGACCGAATCACGGGAGGTGCACGCCTTACATGCGACTGCTCTTTCGGTCGTGTACTTTCTTGACTCCCACAAATTTTCTATCCCGGCCCTCTCCCCATTCTGGTCCCCACGTTAGGGGAAGAGGGTCATCTCAACAGAGATGTCCCCGGGTCTGCCGGGGTGCGAGAGATATGTCTTGTATAATCTCACCTCCGGCAATCAAGGACCCATGGACGGCGTGCGTTTTGGTCGGTTCGAGTCCGACATAATCACCTCCATCGGTTTTGGTGGAGGTGGTATCCGTGGGGATTTTGCGCACGATAAAAAAAAAAAAAAAGGGGCGGCTACTAGCGGCAGACAATACAGAGACGGCTTCGTCGCTTTCGCGGTTCCTGTGCTGCTCGTCGATTACATTTGCTCCAGCAGCGACCGCTGCGCGTGCCACCGGTGCGCGAAGTCCCTTAGCAGTCGGAAGTTGGCCTCCGAGGACACGAGGTCGCAGTAGTGGACCGGACCCTCCCCCTCCCGCGAGATCCCGTCGAGCTAGAATGACCAGTCATAACTGAAATCTGCTTTAAATTGTTCTAGGTGACGTCAATCACGTGTGTGGACAGCGGCGTGCGCCCCACACCGAGCAGTGCGGCGTACACCGCCGAGCGCGATGCCTGCCTCAATTACTTCACTCGATGGAATGAGACCGACCAGGTAAGCGAACTACATAACATAACATAGGCTGAGGTCCTAGCACCCACATTTCGCCAGTTCATGTTTAGGTCTTAATGTAATAGGTGGCGAAACAATTACCATTAACCGGACACTTGTAAACCTGCGATAAATACACACATAACGTGTTTGTAATGGTGACCCTCTTTCATGAGACTTTGCCTTCAGCTTTACACCAGGCGAGGAGAAGTCAAATTGACGTGCCATAAATAAAAAATAAATAAAAAAACAAATTACTTCGAAAAGCCTCGAAAAGTCATTAGTGTGTGTCATGGTAAAACCTGCGATCGAACCCGAGACCTCGTCTCAGCAGTCCATTACCCATACCACTAGGCGGTAAACGACTACATTTTAAAAAAAGAATGTAAAGGTATGATTCCGTAGCCGACCGCATGCAATAACAGCAGATAAAACATCTGTTGAGGCTGTCAAACCGCAAGGTAATAAATGAATACAAAAAATATCATATTCGAGCATTGTTATACAAAAAAAAAGAAATATCAATGTATCCGAGCCTATTTTCGACGTCTTAAGAGCTGCTACGTTAGAGGCGTGGGTTCGATTCCCGCTCAATGCAAATATTTGTGTGTGCATGAATTTGAATATTTGCATTGGGCTGGGTGTTTCTATGTATAATATGTATGTATTTACAAAAAATAAGTATTTAGGTATGTATACATAACACAAGGTAGTTAATCTATGCTTACCATGGGTCTAGATGGCGTGGTGTCGATTGTCCTAGAATATTTATTTTTATGATTGTCTGATATTTTGTATTGCAGGTGGAGTTCGTGGAACAGCTGCTGGCTCGCATGTGTCACTACCAGCATGGACACATCAACGCGTACCTCAAGCCCATGCTGCAGAGAGACTTCATTAGCATGCTGCCTAGTAAGTGTGGACTTCAAAATGTGCCCTATACGCGTAGTACAATCACCTGCAATAATATGTATACTTTGGAACCTTTTCACAATAAAAAATGACAAGTCAACATTATGATATGAAACGGTATACTTTGACAAGTTTAATGTGAAAAAGTTCTAAAATGTATACATATTATTGCAGGTGACTGTACATTGTTTTTGGGCGGTCTTTTGAGGATAGGCGGGGTGTGGTGGACAAGCTCATATCTACCAATCGCAACTAACATGGTTGATGGGGAAGTACCTACCTCTTATGAGATCATTTCAAAAGCATAATTAATTTTAAGAAAAAAACTACTGAATGTTAGGAAAATGCTCCCAAAGCCGAAGGCCCATGGTAGTACTCCGGGTATGATATACTATGTATTGACGCACAATGGCCCAAATAGGAATTCTTGGTGCGGACAAAGGAGTCCCGATACAATACAACATACTATATATTGGCATAAAAAATACGATTTGGGCGAAGTCTTTCTTTTCAAGGATGTTGTTGTGACAACAATTGGCTTAACATACTCTCCTAGGCGCGACCAGACCAGTACAAAAATCAATATTCTTGTACACAAATATTTGCACTGAGAGGGAATCGAACCCACGCTTCCTGCGTACCTCGTCATACACATTCCAATACTGTGTTTTTTTCCCCCAGAAAAAGGTCTAGACCACGTAGCCGAGAACATCCTCTCGTACCTCGACGCCAGTTCGCTATGTGCCGCCGAGCTGGTCTGCCGCGAGTGGCTGAGGGTCATCTCCGAAGGGATGCTGTGGAAGAAGCTCATCGAGCGGAAGGTCAGGACCGACTCGCTGTGGCGGGGGCTGGCGGAACGCCGCGGGTGGTACGTACATCAACATTTTTTTTTTATACTACGTAGGTGGCAGACAAGCACACGGCCCACCTGTTGGAAAGCGGCCACCGTGGCCTATGAACGTGTGCAACACTAAGGGTGTCACACACGCGCTGCCCACCCTGAAGGGAAAGGGGGAGAGCTGGGAAGGGGTGGGGAGGCTAGGAAGGGGAGGGGAAGGAGGGGTATAGTGAGCTCTGGCTACCCTACTTACCGGCGGGAACACAACACGATGGTTATTATGACCGCGGTGTTCTGTAGGGCGGAGGTACTTCCCCAGTTGGACAGCTCATTTCGGACGGGAGATACCGACGTGTCCTACCTCCGTAAAACATCTTACCGTTGATACTGGTTCTTCTTCTTCTTCTTCTTTCTTTCTTAGATGGCAACATATCAACCCAATTCAGGGGACAATTTTGCCAGTGTCGAGTTGGGAATTTCCTTTTATTTTGTGATAAGTATATTTGAAGTGATTGTTGATGATGATGATGATGATGACGATGACGAATGATAGTTGTCCTAGTAAAGTAATGGAGACTTTACTAGAAGCTTTTCTTAGGGCGATTTTGATGCCAACACGAAAAATCACAATTCACTACAATATTCCACTCTCCTACACTTGTGTGCTTTGTCCAAGCGGTTATGTCTAAAACTCCACCATTTTTACACATAAAAACTCGAATGCACACCAAATTTAGAAAATGAAACACTGCAGCGCTATGACACTTTTCGCGTTCCCGCCAAAAACTCCTTGGCACTGGTTACACCATCATTCTCTGAACCTTTTCCTAACCCAGTTGGGGTCGGCTTTCCCGTCTAACTGTGATGCGGTTGAACTTCGATATTTGGCGTGAAGCGACTGCCATTTGACCTCCACAGCTAATGGTAAATTACCAATGGCGATATCGAAGTTCTAAGTTAGACTGGTTGAAATTTTGAGGGCTCCTAACTACCCGTAACGATCTACACCTAGGAATGAAATTTTAAATAGGAAAAAGTTAGTCTCGACGGCAATTTAACCCGTGATTTTTCTTTTTTTTTTATACCACTTATGCCGCGTCTACATTTACGTAACATTTTACCGTGACCGTTCTCGGCTCACCCCTTCGGTCAACGGCATCCCCACTGGAAGTAGTAACGCTACACGATCCGGTAATCGAACCTACATCTATAGCAATCTCAGTCTGAAACATAACGTAACATAAACTCACATCTATATCCCCGAAGAAGTAGTCTATTCCCATTAACCGGGCACTTATAAACCTGCAATAAATACACACATAACTTCATTGGTGTGTGCCATGGTAAAACCTAGTATCGAACCCAAGACCTCGTCTCAGCAGTCCATTACCCATACCACTAGGCTACTGCGGTAACCTGATGATAATATATTTACCATTCTTTTCCAGGATCCAGTACCTGTTCAAACCGAAACCAGGCTGCCAGCATCCCTCGCATTCATTCTACAGACAATTGTATCCCAAGATCATCAAGGATATACAGTCTATTGAAGATAATTGGAGGATGGGGAAACACAACTTGCAGGTGAGTTTTGAGCTGGTCGCAGAATGACCTCCGTCCCTCATGAGCGCGGGCCTGGGGGTGACGGGTGGAGCCGCCGGTCACCCTAGCAGAAGCAGGCCACGGCGATGGCGCAAAATGCCACCCCATACCCAGGGGCTAAATGGGGACACCATGGTCCCCACATTGGGGGAAGAGGGGCATCTCAACAGATATGTCCCCGGGTCTGCCGGGGTGCGAGAGATATGTCTTGTATAATCTCACCTCCGGCAATCAAGGACCCATGGACGGCGTGCGTTTTGGTCGGTTCGAGTTCGACATAATCACTTCCATCGGCTTTGGTGGAGGTGGTATCCGTGGGGATTTCGCGCACGATAAAAAAAAAAAAAAAGAAAAGTTGAGTTTTGAGCTACATTCAGACAGCGAAGACCCTCGTGAAGATCAGAGGCAGATGACTCGCTAATGTCTCTGCTATAGAGTTTGTATTGTACGTAAATAGAGGATCCATCTCCTCGTTACCACGTTAGCAAATTTAAAATGTCAGTGGCAATATTCTACCCACATTTCACATGTTTAGGTCCCAGTGTGATAGGTGGCGAACCTATTGCCATTAACCGGGCACTTATAAACCTGCGATAAATACACACATTACTTTGAAAAGCATCGAAAAGTCATTGGTGTGTGCCATGGTAAAACCTGGTATCGAACCCGAGACCTCGTCTCAGCCGTCCATTACCCATACTACTAGGATATCGCGGTATTTAACATTATAACCTTTATTTTTTACATAAAGGATATAAGGTAACACATACATTGTAACATTGTTCAACATTATAACATTTATTTATTTTTTATTTATTTCTTTATTTATTTACTGTACAATACACTATCATTACAGATGGGATTTTCCGTGGAAGGATACCCGTGTAGACTTTGTTCCTCAAAGATAACTGTGATTCTAATATTTCACATCCTTATTTGTTCCCCTAAGGACAACTGTGATTCTAATATTTCACCTTTTTTTCAGAGGATAAACTGCAGATCGGAGAACTCGAAAGGCGTGTATTGCTTACAGTACGACGATAATAAAATAGTCTCCGGCTTGAGGGACAACACCATCAAAATATGGGACAGGAAAACGTTGCAGTGCGTCAGGGTGAGTTCCTTTGTCCATCAGACAATACCCTTATAGGGCATACAGCTTCTAATTGTGACTTAGACCAGCATGGAGTGTCATGGCAGAGGAAATTCAAATTAAATTCATTTATTTGCATAAATGTGCCGTGCCGTGCCTCGGAGAGCACGTTAAGCCGTCGGTCCCGGTTGCCATACAAACATCTATGGCAGTCGTTACGGGTAGTTGGAGCCCTCAAAAGTCCAACCACTCTAACTTGAAACTTCGATATCGCCATTGATCATTGTACCATTGGTTGTGGAGGTCAGATGGCAGTCGCTTCACGTAAAATATCGTAGTTCAGCCGCATCACAGTTAGACTGAAAAGCCGACCCCAACTGAGTTGGGAAAAGGTTCAGAGAATGAAGTAGGCACCATTAAGTCCTGGAATTCCTTGCCGGCGCACGTGTTTCCTTCTTCCTACAGTCCCGGTTCCTTTAAGCGGGACGTGAAATAGATGAGGCCGTCAAGCTGAGATGATGAGATGAGGCGAACCTGACCTCCTTGGCGAAAAAAAATATTTTTTTTTACACGTCCCATACATTTTTCTGTTCACCTGAACATTATTGCCATACATAAAGTAATTTTTTTTTTTTTTCAAAATTAAAACTTCCAGACGATTTTGCTATCGAAACTGTGTGAAACAAAATATTCTTATTATCTTAATATATATAAATCTCGTGTCACAATGTTTGTCCTCAATGGACTCCTAAACCACTTAACCGATTATAATAAAATTCGCGCACCATGTGCAGTTCGATCCAACTTGAGAGATAGGATAGTTTAAATCTCAAATTATAGTCGCAATTTTAATTTATTGCTAATTATTTGTCTGTTATTATTTGACAGTCACAATTATCTGTTAACTCCAAATGATTCTAACAGATGTCGATACCTTTCGATTGGGTTGAGTAAGTAATCAATAGATGGCGCTGCTATGGTAAATCTACGAACGTGTCATATAAGCTACATTTTAACAGCATAATTACCACGTGTTGTTGACGCTATAAAACGCAGACGAAGTTGCGCGGGTCAGCTAGTATATTTATATTTAATATTTGGTGTGGTGTCCCCCAGGAGCTGCAGGGGCACACGGGCTCGGTGCTGTGCCTGCAGTACGACGAGCGCGCCATCATCTCGGGCTCGTCGGACTCCACGGTGCGCGTGTGGGACGTCAACACGGGCGCCATGCTCAACACGCTCATACACCACTGCGAGGCTGTGCTGCACCTCAGATTCTGTAATGGCATGATGGTCACCTGTAGTAAGGTGAGATGGTGCTTTACAAACAATCAAACAAGATAACATAACGTTTATATCCCCCAAGGGGTAGGCAGTGATCATTACTACGTAGGTGGCAGACAAGCACACGGCCCACCTAATGGAAAGCGGCCACCGTGGCCTATGAACGTGTGCAACACTAAGCGTGTCACACACGCGCTGCCCACCCTGAAGGGAAAGGGGGAGTTGGGAAGGGGTGGGGGCCTAGGACGGGGAGGGGAAGGAGGGGTATGGTGTATTTTTTATTTATGGCACGTCAGTTTGACTTCACCTCGCCTGATGTTAAGCTAAAGGCAAAGTCTCATGAAAGAGGGTCACCATTACAAACCCGTACAGTGCTACAATGGTGGCGCTCAGCTTGACAGCCTCATTAGATGCTTTTTTTTTATTTCGCCAGTAGCACTAGCATGAACTCCTATCGAATTCATAATGTAAAGGTTTCGAGAGAACGGAGCATTGTGATTGGCAGTCTGCCTCTTGTGAACCTGTGTGCGTGTGTAGCCAGCCAATCGTAATTCTCCGTTCTGTCGCTACCTTTACATTACGAATTCGATAGTATTTCGTGCTAAAGTACAGTTTATGTTTAGGTCCCAATTTAATAGGTGGCGAGTCTATTGCCATTAATGGGCACTTGTAAACCTGCGATAAATACACACATAACGTCAAAAAGCATCGAAAAGTCATTGGTGTGTGCCATGGTAAACCTTTACCAACAACATTGGGCCAACAACATTTAATACAACCGGATTTATCAGAGCCATTGACTCGAAGAAGAAGAAGAAGAAGAAGATGGTAAACCTGGTAACGAACCCGAGACCTCGTCTCAGCAGACCATTACCCATATTACTAGGCTACCAATTAAAGCATAAATTTTGTTTATTCAGTTTAGGCACATAAAGAGCACATATGAATGTCAAAGTTTTACAATTATATTTGTCAAAAATATTATAATTTCTGGTCCAGGAGAACAGAATCGTCCCGTCCAAAAACTCCTGTCCTAAGTGAGCAGTCCGACCTTCACCCTACAAAATACCACGGCATGTTTCCGGCGATGAGTAGGGTAGCCAAAGCTCACTGGAGAGGTTTTGTGTTGTCAGTGGGAAGACCGAGAAACCCTTCTTTGTCTTCTGCACTGACAGCACAGAGACTCTCTTAACCTTCTCCTCTCCCCAATTTCTCTTCCCCCCTCTTCTCTACATACACCACGAATGTGAAGCCCCTAGTGTTACAAACCTTCATAGGCCACATTAATCACTTACCATCAGGTGTCCTACGTGCTTGTCTGACACCATCCGTTGATATAATTCCAGGATCGCTCAATAGCTGTTTGGGACATGACTTCAACCACAGAGATCATGCTCCGAAGGGTATTGGTCGGACACAGAGCAGCTGTCAATGTTGTGGACTTTGACGAGAAGTACATTGTGAGCGCTAGTGGAGACCGCACCATTAAGGTAAGCTACTTCTCTATATTAATATTTAAAATGGATGTTGGTAAGCGCTTAACAGCTCAACCATTTCAAAAATAATTTATTCTGTATAGACCACTAATCGGGATCATCAATAAAAAAAACTTTTTCTAAAATAAAAGTAGACTAACTTACTCCTAATTACATAAGCTGTCTGCCAGTGAAAGGCCCGTCCAAATCGGTCCAGCTGTCTCAGAGATTAGTCGGAACAAACACACAGACAGACAATATTTTTTATTTTGGTATGTTTACCGTATATACATTCATATGCATGTGTAGTAGAAAGCGGTTATTTTAATATTACAAAGACATTCCAATTTTATTTATTTGTATAGATGTTAGGGAGCAAATAGACCACCAGTTTTTTTTACATACATTTACTTAGTCTAGATACAGTAATTTGCTTGAGTAGCAATTTGAGTGAACAGCTCATTTCTAGACTTGTTTATCATCCAAATAATCCTGGATTTTATGGTAGCCTTTTGACATAACTTTCTTTTAAATAAATAATTAATGTACATTTTTTGTACTTTGTACATGATTCTTGCAAATGTATTTAAATAATCTCTGTACTTTGTGTGTGCAATAAAGAATTAAGAATGTATGGGCAACTCCCCAATTTTATCAGGGAGCTTGTTTAAGAAGTGATTGTTGTGTTTATTACCCTAAAAAGAAATTGAAACTTTTGTGGAGCCTACTAACATAGACCACGAGATTATTTTTTTCGCTTCACCCAGGTGGAAAAGCAAAGCCGAAGCACGGGTCGGACCCTCAAAAACATGCCATATTGATTGAGCATAACATATTTTTTTTTATGGCAATATGTTGTGTACCATGAGTACTACCCAGGGGTCTTGCTCTATTCCACTTGAATCCATTAAACCAATCCATCGATGGATTAGTTCCCCTTTTTTTTCCACGGGAGTGTTTCCCGTACACCCTGTACCATACATACATACACAAACTAGAGTTGTGCTGACACGGCCACCAGTCCATCAATAGTTTCATTTAAGTTCATCTACCACGCAGCTGAATACGCTGACTACTTTTGACACTGTCACGCTTAACTGTTCTGTATGTGTCCCCCCCAGGTGTGGAACACGTCGTCGTGCGAGTTCGTGCGGACGCTGAACGGCCACAAGCGCGGCATCGCGTGCCTGCAGTACCGCGAGCGGCTCGTGGTGTCGGGCTCCTCCGACAACACCATCCGCCTGTGGGACATCGAGTGCGGCCAGTGCATCCGCGTGCTCGAGGGACACGAGGAGCTCGTGCGCTGCATACGGTCAGTGTCATTGCGTTAGGGGGCAGTGACAACACAACACCATCCGCCTGTGGGACATCGAGTGCGGCCAGTGCATCCGCGTGCTCGAGGGACACGAGGAGCTCGTGCGCTGCATACGGTCAGTGTCATTGCGTTAGGGGGCAGTGACAACACAACACCATCCGCCTGTGGGACATCGAGTGCGGCCAGTGCATCCGCGTGCTCGAGGGACACGAGGAGCTCGTGCGCTGCATACGGTCAGTGTCATTGCGTTAGGAGGGGGCAGTGACAACACAACACCATCCGCCTGTGGGACATCGAGTGCGGCCAGTGCATCCGCGTGCTCGAGGGACACGAGGAGCTCGTGCGCTGCATACGGTCAGTGTCATTGCGTTAGGAGGGGGCAGTGACAACACAACACCATCCGCCTGTGGGACATCGAGTGCGGCCAGTGCATCCGCGTGCTCGAGGGACACGAGGAGCTCGTGCGCTGCATACGGTCAGTGTCATTGCGTTAGGAGGGGGCAGTGACAACACAACACCATCCGCCTGTGGGACATCGAGTGCGGCCAGTGCATCCGCGTGCTCGAGGGACACGAGGAGCTCGTGCGCTGCATACGGTCAGTGTCATTGCGTTAGGGGGCAGTGACAACACAACACCATCCGCCTGTGGGACATCGAGTGCGGCCAGTGCATCCGCGTGCTCGAGGGACACGAGGAGCTCGTGCGCTGCATACGGTCAGTGTCATTGCGTTAGGAGGGGGCAGTGACAACACAACACCATCCGCCTGTGGGACATCGAGTGCGGCCAGTGCATCCGCGTGCTCGAGGGACACGAGGAGCTCGTGCGCTGCATACGGTCAGTGTCATTGCGTTAGGAGGGGGCAGTGACAACACTGACCGCAATAGGTTCACCACCTATTACATTGGGACCTAAACATAAACTGGTGAAATGTGTCTGCTAGCACCTCTGCCTACTTCGGGGATATAGGCTTGAGTTATGTTATGTATGTACCAGGAGGCTTTCAGTTTCCTTTACAACCTGTTAAATGTGTGGAGGTACAGGATGTGATGTCCCTCCAACACAAAGGGAGGATCCCCCGACCAGGCAAGGTGATCACGCCTGGCAGGCCACGGCCCAACGGTTGTCGTTGGGATGTTGTATGTATATCGTACCAACGCGAGAACTTCACTTTCGCGATGCAGGATCCGGAGTGTCGTAGTAGTTAGTCTTGCTGTCGCTAGATGGCGCTGGGTACATGTGGTATCGCCACAAATGAATACTAAAACGTTCCCTCGCTCCACAGATTCGACAATAAGCGGATAGTGAGCGGCGCGTACGACGGTAAGATCAAGGTGTGGGACCTGCCCGCCGCACTCGACGTTCGCACGCCGCACCAGGACCTGTGTCTGAGGACGCTCGTCGTACGTACCGACACCATTTTATTTATTTATATATTTATTAAACTCTGGCGTGGCGGTAGTGAACGCGACTGCTACGCAGGAGGCGACGGTTCTATCTCCGTTCAGTACAAATATTTGCATATGATTCGCACAAGAGTGGATATGCTAGTGTCTTAAGCGTAATCAATGGGGTAACCCGTACCGCGCAGTGGGTAAAAAAATCTGCCCCCTCCCTCTCTCCCCTCTCTTACCGAGACTCCTGATCGTAGTGGTCGAGGGCCATTTACCTCAGGCTGAGCATACACTTCCCTCATGGCCCCCCATCGCCTATCACAGAAGCGGTGAGGCCTGCTGTTCTTCTGTTCGAAGAACACAGGCTCTGGGCCGGACGGTATACCCGCCCGTGTGTTGGCCCTGACCCTTGATCACATGGAGGATCACCTTAGGGAGCTGCTCGACGCCTGCCTACCCTGATAGCTAGTATGGCGGAAAACTGGTACTCCTGAAGAAGCCGGGCCAGCCTTCCGATTTGGCTGCTGTCTATACGCCCATATTGTTGCTTGACGAGGCGGGTAAATCGTTCGAGAAAATTCTCAGCAAAGCACCTCACTCTTAAAAATATCCAGTTACATAAAAGCATGTAGCCTAGTGGTATGGGTAATGGACTGCTGAGACGATGTCTTTCGATCCCAGGTTACTATGGCACACACCAATGAATTTTCGATGCTTTTCGAAGTTATGTGTGTATTTATCGCAGGCTTACAAGTGCCCGGTTAACGGCAATAGGCTAATACTATTACATTGGGACCTAAACATAAACTGGCGAAATGTGGGTGCTAGCACCTCTGCCTACCCCTTCGGGGATAAAGGCGTGCGTTTATGTTATGTTATATTTTTACATAAAAGCAGTATGTAAGGAATGTATTTGTTCCAGGAGCACACCGGCCGCGTGTTCCGGCTCCAGTTCGACGAGTTCCAGATCGTGTCGTCGTCCCACGACGACACCATCCTGGTGTGGGACTTCCTCAACTACGGCGGGGCCTCGCCGCCGCCCGCCGCGCACCAGCCCCGGCCGCGCTCGCCCGACAACGAGCGCGACCGGGACCACGATCTGTACGACTAGGTACTGCTGACCACTACTGTACCATTGTGTAATACTGAGCATGACTGTACCACTAGGTGGTATTGACCACGACTGTACCACTAGGTAGTACTGATAACGACTTTACCACTATCTAATACTGACCCGTACTGTACCACTAGGTAATAATGAGCCGTTATGTACGACTAGGTAATACGGACTACAACTGTACCATTATGTAATACTGACCACGACTGTACCATTGTGTAATACTAACTACCATTGTGTAATACTGACCACAACTACCATTGAGTAATACAGACTACGACTGTACCACTAGGTAATACTGACCTCGACTGTACCACTAGGTAATACTGAGCATGACTGTACCACTACGTAATACAGACCAGGACTGTACCACTAGGTAATACTGACCTCGACTGTACCATTAACTAATACTGACCACGACTATACCATTGAGTAATACAGACTACGACTGTACCATTGAGTAATGCAGACTACGACTGTACCACTAGGTAATACTGACCTCGACTGTACCATTGAGTAATACTGACCTCGACTGTACCATTGAGTAATGCTGACCACGACAGTACCATTGAGTAATGCTGACTACGACTGTACCACTAAGTAATACTGACTACGACCGTACCATTGAGTAATACTGAGTACGACTGTACCACCAGGCTATAAGGAGCATGTCTGTACCACTTGATAATACTCACGATCTGTACCAATAGGTGGTATTAGCGACGACTACCAGTAGGTAACACCGACCATCTGTACGACTAGATAATATTATTGACTACTATTGTACTAGGTAATACTGACCACGTCTGTACCACTAGGTAACACTGACCAAATATGTCATCATCATTCCCTGAACCTTTTTCCCAACTCAGTTGGGGTCGGCTTTCCAGTCTAACTGTGATGCGGCTGAACTTCGATATTTTCCGTGAAGCGACTGCCATTTGACCTCCACAACAAATGGTCTAATGACCAATGGCGATATCGAAGTTCCAAGTTAGGCAACACTGACCAAATATGTACCATTACTTAACTCGAACATTGTAGAATATCACTTGTTGCTTATCGTAATTTATTTATTTAATTGTAAATAATTATATATTTCCCATTCCCAGGTAATTAGCTAAGGACAAAACAAGACTTGTAAACACTAGAGGCTGCGCTCGGGCCCGGTTAAACACTACTCACGTTACCATGACCAGTAATGGACCACTCGCAATCGTGCGATGCGAACGGCCACGATGTTTAGCGATTAAAGGTAATATTAAGGCAAATTATTGTATAAATACGTTTGTGAGATGTAATGAAATTGCTATATCGATTGTGATGTGCTATGAACTGTTAGATAGATACAGGAAGGCGGTTTGATATCACTGTTATGTATAGAAGATGAATTCTCAGGCATTTTAGATGTAACTTTTAATGGGTACCATGATAATTGTAACCCTTTGTTTAGTTGCAAATGTGTTTCAAACTTGTTTGAGACCATTTCAATACATGTATAAAACAAGTAATTGTATTCGGACATATTTTCTACTAGTGTTTGACAAATTTCCAACAAGTTTTATATCAAACACTAGCTGACCCGCGCAATTTCGTCTGCGTCACCCCGTTTTTGCTACATTTTTCATTCCTGCTCCGCACCTGTTGGTCGTAGCATGAAGTTATATACACATAAACCTTCCTCTTTAACCATTCTATGTATTTAAAAAAACCACATCAAAATCCGTTGCGTAGTTTTAAAGATTTAAGCATACAAAGGGACATAGGGACAGAGAACGCGACTTTATTTTATACTATGTAGTGATGTATACAATTTGTTTCTGGGTGTAACCGACGAGTTAACAGGAATAGGGGATCGGAATTGTAATCTAAAATGTATTTAGTTAAAATAAATATTCACAATTATTTATCGGATAATAAGTTAAAAAAATTGTTTAATGATTTTTAAACGAACAAATAAAAGTATTTTTAATCTGTACTAAAATATGAATCATATTGCGTGACGTAATACGTGTGCAATCATTGACTGCACTATGAGTTCTTGCCAAAAAAATTTTTTCATTAAGAAAAATATTCGCAAGAATTTTTTTTTAAAAAGACAACACCCGCACTACGGCACAAGCCCTGTATCGCGGGAGACTTTACAAACATACAACTAACGGACACAAAGTATAACCAGACTCAGAACAACTATTTGTGGATCACACAAATTTTTGTCCTGTGTGAGGATCGAACCCACAACCTCGTGCACAGCCGGCGCATACTACGCCAACTGAGCCACGGAGGCAGTCAAGAATATGAACACAGTTAACGTCACGCGATCTCAGATGACATTATATGGCGTTTTGGGCGGGATTTTTGAATAAAAATGATTTTGAGTACATACCTACAAGGTTATAAATAAATAACTTATTTTTCGTGGGAATAAATATCTATGAAGATTAATTTAAAATACTTTCTATTAATATATCAGACAACCTCCGTGTCGTGGCTGTAGTACACGCGACTGCTACGCACGGGTTCGATCCAGTCCAGTGCAAAAAGTTGTATGCATGAATATGGCTGTTTGCACTGGTCTGGTCGTGCCTCGGAGAGCACGTTAAGCCGTCGGTCCCGGTTGCCATACAAACATCTATGGCAGTCGTTACGGGTAGTTGGAGCCCTCAAAAGTCCAACCAGTCTAACTTGGAACTTCGATATCGTTGTCATTGGACCATTGGTTTCGCATCACAGTTAGACTGGAAAGCCGACCCCAACTGAGTTGGGAAAAAGGTTAAAAAAATTATGACTTTCTAATAATTTATCCGATCCACTATTGTTAAGGATATATTATCGGAAGATGAATGAATATAACTCATTAAAATACAATTGTTATTTGGTACATTGCCAACGACTTTGCCAGCGTGGTTATCAATCTGGAATTTTATTTTTAGCCTAAAAGTTACATCTTATAACATAAGCTATCTACAGTATAAATTTCATCGAAATCGGCCCAGCCGCTTCGGAGATTGCTCGTTATGAACAGATAAAAATTTGTCACATCTAAACATAATTTATTTACCTATACTAGTCACACGCAATTATTCCGATCATCTAAGACTGCAATCATTTCACAAACATTGGACATTTTTTCCCCAAAATGTCCGCATATTTTCAATACTATTTTGAATACTAGAACTGAAAATGTCCTCACTTAATTATTATAAACAATGTGCATCGCGTGATCCGCTACTGTTACTGTAATAATTTATTTTATTTTTTATATTTAACTTTGTTTTTAAGAATGATTGTATGTATGGAAACTATAGCGAGAATCCGTCCAACTCTCCACTTAACTTGGCGTATTAATCGATATGGACATTATAGATAGTGGACATTTTGGGCAAACTACATGGACATTATGGACATTTTGGATAAACAACATGGACATTTTGGCTTTTTTTTTTTTTTTTATCATTTAATTAAATCGCCTTCCTGTTTATATCTATAATATTAATTTCATGAAAACTAATGGAACTGATAGATGACACATCTATATACAGGTGACTTATAAAGTAGAATTTTTGTCGACTCAACCCAGAAAGAATCACATATATCATCCCTGTATATCCCTAAAAGGGTGAGCAGAGGTGTATCAGCACCCATATTTCACCAACTATGATTTTCGGTGCCACGTGTTAGGGGTGAGACTATTATCGTCTCTTGGGCATTATGTTTATTAACGAATGGAGATCAACCCTATCCCTTAGACCCCTTTCTACGCCACCCCCGGGAAGAGACGATGTAGGGTATTCTACTCTACCTGCATTTAATCGTAAAGTATCTTTGCCCCTAAGATGTCTCCTAATATTGACGACTGAAGGGTTACTATATATTTTTAAACAGGGTCTATATAATTGAACAACAGTCGTACAACCAACTGCAGAAATAACTTTGTAATCCCATAGAAATATATAGGATTACAAAGTTACATTTTCAGTTGGCGGTACGGCTGTCGTTTAATTGGCGAACTGCCTTAAGTACGGGCCCTGGTACTCTACTGCCTCTTGAAAGTAATATTATTTCAATCTTACTTTATTTTAAGAGTAAATAAATAAATAAAATAATAAATTTTTATAGTATCATTCGGACCGTCAGCGTCCGTCAGGATACTAGTGTTATATAGTTAAAATGTGTCAAACAGTATCTCTTACTGTAGTGGATACATTTATTTGTTTAATTTGTTAAAATGTACACTTGTCTTATAAGATACTAGATGACCCGCGCAACTTCGTCTGCGTCACCCCGTTTTTGCAACATTTTTCATTCCTGCTCCGTACCTGTTGGTCGTAGCATGATGTTATATACATATAAACCTTCCTCTTTAACCATTCTATCTATTAAAACAAACCGCATCAAAATCCGTGGCGTAGTTTTAAAGATTTAAGCATACAAAGGGACATAGGGACAGAGAACGCGACTTTGTTTTATACTATGTAGTGATAGTACACAAATATCGATGGATAACGGTCCGAGTGCGAATCAAACTATGAAACTAAAGTAAGATTAAAATAATATTACTTTTAAAATGTAATGGTAAGGTTCATAATAATAAGGCCAGAGAACATAGCCGTAAGTCCTTCATTGATTGATAATAGGGTAATATATTGGGGGAGAGATTCGTACCCACCATTCACCCACGGTTTAACAATCCCAGAACCAAGCGGTTCGGTGAGTCTTCCCTCTGCCGCACCATTAAGTCCTGGAATTCCTTGCCGGCGCACGTGTTTCCTTCTTCCTACAGTCCCAAGTCCTTTAAGCGGGGCGTGAAAAAGCATCTGATGAGGCCGTCAAGCTGAGCGCCACCATTGTAACACTGTACGTGTTTGTAATGGTGACCCTCTTTCATGAGACTTTGCCTTCAGCTTAACATCAGGCGAGGTTAAGTCAAATTGATGTGCCATAAATAAATATAAATTGTCAAACAAGTAAAAAACTTCTTAACCGAGTAGATATGATGTCGTATGTGCAATATTCCGCAAGTGCGAAGAACAAAACCTCGACATGTGTTTTGCTTCCATACAAGGCATCTTCAGGGACGCTACCAAGCGAATCATATCTCCTCGTGTAAGAAGTTTTTTTACTTGCTTTGGGGGATGCGATTTGGTATTCCTTTCTATGAAAATTAGTAATATTTTTCTATCCTTGGGTTTGTTCAACCGTGAGTAAGTGGTGAGTTACCCTCCCTCCCACAATATATTTTCTTAAAAATCGTTAGATGACTTACGGTAGGAATAACTCCGTCTGGTTCACAACTTGGCAAAGAAACTTCATTTCTTTGCCGTACGGTCTAGCAAATCAGTCCAATGCTGGACATAGGCTTCGCCCAATGTCGGACTTTGGCCTACAGATCCATCGCCCCAAAGATGGTTGTATAGGAGAATTCCAAAAACTTCAGACGTGGTTTCATGACGTTCCCCCTGTAAAAGGATCGCGGGTTGGATTCCCGTCGAAGCGTTCACTTTTTCCAACTCCCTGTACCAACCCATACCAACTCCCTGTACCTACCCGTCTGCGGTTGGCACAGGGGAGTTTTCCTTTGATATTTGATAACTTATTATTGGGTTTTGAAAAGCACACTATATATACTGCGCTAGGCCTCCAAGGAATCGATGAATCTTGTAAATAGTAAAATGTACTGATTTAAGTGAAAATAATAGGCTTATGTATTGTCGGGGAACAATTTTGGTCATACATTGTCATTTTGTAACTAAAAGAACAGCATTCCTATCATAAACTCTTGAAAAAAGTCAATAATTTTAATGGCTATAGTACTAGCAACTGAATAAATAACTTTGGACCCGTTTTAGATGACCGCTAAAGGTGCACCATTAATTTTTTGATAAATCAATATTCCTAAATTAATTTCGAAAAAAAAAAACACTGTATTATTATACCATTCGATTTTGTCGCTAATTAGAAGCGAATTCTGGGAAATAATGAACATATATTGCAAACTTAAGGTTATTAACAAGTCTATCATATATTGCATATTGCAATCTTTGGAAAAGGAACTAAGTCTTAAGAAATAAAATATAATTGTAAAGGTCAATGTACACTTGTATGCAACAAATTATTTGTTTGCCAATCATTCTCCACATAATTTGTTAATACATTATGTCAAATATTCTCAATTGAGAGTCCATCGATTGTATAGCCTTGACCACGCAGGAGCGATATTATCGGTCGATAAAACCCTCGTTCTTTTCGGTCGATAAAACCACGCGTTCTTATCGGTCGATAAAACCACGTGTTCTTATGAGTCGGTATAACCGCACGCATAATGCGTTCCTATTCCTTCAAACAACTGCGTGCGCCGTTATTATCTCAGCAGTATGTCGTCCTAGCCGCATGCTAATATACAAGGTGTAAGGTGAACACTCCCCGAAGCCGAAGGCCCCTGGTAGTACTCAAAAAATTGCGTTGGCTTAATTTTTTTTAGTGGCAATATGTTGTGTACCATGAGTACTACCAGGGGCCTTCGGCTTCGGGAATCAATCAAAGAATCAATCTCATTTATTCAGTTTAGGCACATAAAGAGCACTTATGAATGTCAAAGTTTTAGGTACAATAATTATGTACCTACATTTGTCAAAAATATTATAATTTATAAGAAATAAAATACTTAGTAAGTAAATTATTTGAAAATGATTCTTTCGCTGGTTCGGTAGTTAAATCTCCTGAGAAGAGACCAGCAAGAAACTCAGGTAGATTATCCCCTAGTGTTCCCCTTACGGCTTACACATAATATACTGTACATATAATATACTGGAAGAATATATCGGAGTAACTCGTACGATATTATCGATCGATAATAACGCGCTCGTGTGGTTGAGGCTCAAAGACCTCTAGACAAATTTCTATTTGCGAAACATTCTATTGGCGAAAATCCATATAAACTAGTGGAATCGCTTAGTAAAGTATGAAATTGAACATGAATTTGTAATATGATTAGAAAAAAATTTATGAAATTTGAATCTTGTGTCTCGAAATATTTTATTTCACATATTTTTATTATTAAAATTAACGCAATGTCAAATAATTCCTTAATTTGACGCGATTTCATTAATAGAATGTCATTTTGTCTAGAGGCCAAGTTCATTTTTATAAGTTTGAATGCTTCGTCCGCCTGATCGATCTTGTATCAAAATTATTTTTATTATTAAATCCTCGACTTGTACCAACTTGTAATATAGATAATTTAGTATAATAATAATAATAATATGTTTTTTTTTAAATAAAAGTAAAGCTAGAGATGTCTAAAGGTTTTAAATAAATGTTAATATTAGTGTTTGCGAAATTAAGTTAATTCAGTTTTTTTTTATTATTTTGTATAAATAGTCAGTAAAGTGAATTTAGATACTATGTAATGTGAACTGTGCGGGTTCGGTGCGTTTTGTGTTTTTTTTTTCTCCCTCCCCCAACCCTAACTGCCCCCTCCTTCCCCTTCCCCCATGTGGGTAATGTGACCCCCACATTTTAGAATCACTGGGCTGTATATATGTAAATAAATATAATTATTCTAAATAATAATGTCTTCGCTTATTTCGTGTTTAAGATTGTGTGGAACGCCTATAAATTAGTTGTATTTTTTTTTAACATTTAATAGTTTTAAGAAATACACGTTCAATATAACTTGTTTAATATTTATTTCGAATGTGTTGTTGTACTATTAAAAAAAAGTCGTTGTTAATTTTAAAAAGTTGAAAGTATGGTCTAAGTAAAATTTATATAAAAATAATATAATATAACAAACCTTCGATGTGACAATATGTATAATTTTTTTTTTTTTACTCTGGGCACACTTTGTCTAACTATAAACTGCCAATAATAATTAAAAAAAAAGAACAAAAAACGCATTCTACCCGCAATATTTAAAAAAAATTGCCTTGCCCGAAGTATTTAGAGAAATAAAATTAAGATGTTATATTGTAATTTATTAAATAACGTTCCCGATATAATATAAAGAGGAAAAAATTTTGTTTGTTTGTTTGTAACGAATAGGCTCCGAAACTACTAGCCCTATTTCAATCATTCTTTCACCTATAAAAAGCTACAATATCTAGGAGTAACATAGGCTCGTGTATCATCACGCTACCATCCAAGGGAGCGGAGAAATAATCATAAATCTCAATAGATCCGGTAGATTTCTATACATTGGCGCTAGTATCGCTAACTATTTCCGTTGTCATGACAGCAAGGAGAAGTAGTATAGAGAGTAGAGTCGTACAACGCGATAATCGACATCCACGCGGGCGGAGCCGCGGGCAACAGCTAGTATACAATAAAATAATAGTCAACAACTTTGTCAAAGTAATATAGCACTTGTTATTGCTACCAGAAAGTCTAAACTAACAACCATATGTATATTCCCGCATTAGGGAGGGCATAGAAAAAGACATAAGGTGGGCACGTATGTGATGCCCCTGGTGTTGCTAATGTCCATAGGCCACGGTAATCACTTTCCATCGGGTTCCCGTGTGTTTGTCTGCCGCCTAAAACTACCGAACACAACACAAGGTTATTATTAGCGTTTGATATGAAGCAAAAACTCCTGTATCTCTTGGTCCCAATCGACGTAATGACGAATGCAGTAGGATATTATTAGAACAAGGTAGATAGCTAATTTAAAATATATGTAGCGTGTGCTATCTTTTAGCTAGCAAAGTCAAGAGACCTTTGATTATCCGGGCTGTTCCACTTATCACTACCACGTTGTCCCTCCTGGTGGGGACAGCTGGATTTTTTTTTTCCACTTCATGGAATCATCTTCGAGACAATGGCTCGAGTAAATTTGGCTACAGCATAGCATTTTTCGTTGCTCTAAAGAAGTATTGGACTAGGGTCGGGTCCTGCATTCGAAGGACTCTTGTGACCGCTCGATAGAACTCCATTTCGCCATCCCTTTCCTTTCCTACATTCCTACACAGGACAACACGTGCAGGGCTCAGATGTCACTCGCATACGGTGCAGAATATTCCATCAAGAACCAAGCGGTTCGGTGAGTCTTTCCTCTGCCGCACCTCTCACCGAAGCGCTTGATTGGAATTCCTTTCCGGCGCACGTGTTTCCTTCTTCCTACCTCCGGGTCCCTTAAGCGGGGCGTGAAAAAGCATCTGATGAGGCCGTCAAACTGAGTGCCACCATTGTAGCACTGTACGTGTTTGCAATGGTGACCCTCTTTCATGAGACTTACCCTTCAGCTTATCATCGGGGCGAAGTGAAGTCAAATTGACGTACAATAAATAAATAAAAATACCATCGATCGACTGATGGTCGTGTCAGCACAACTCTAGTTTGTGTGCCCATGTCTACAAGTTGTTACGTCCACACTCAATGTTTTGTCTTGATGTCACGCTGTCCTATCCGCTGTTCATGTCACAAATCTGTCCGCACCATTAGATATTCAGATGCAAGCTGACCCAGATTGACTTAATTTTATACTTATAATTGTTGCTTTTAACATTAGACATTGCCGCAGTGTACCTAAACTGCAGCAAGTAGACAAACTAATATTATGTCTACTCCGTATATAAACATCATTAAGTCAAAAAATATATTACACACAACGAATCTGTGATGTGACTTAAATTGGAACTACATAGGTACCTATAATAAAATCAAAAACTCCGTGAATTGAGGGATGCCGTCCCTTCATATATGTAAATAAACTTTTTCAAATCAGTGCTGTAGTGCTAATTTAGTACTGATGTGCAGTGTGTAGACAGTGACAACTATAGTTCCGATTTTAGCAACCACTGGTTTTAATATAGTTACGATATTTGTGTAATTTTTGTTCCGATTTTTCGAACATGTTCCGTTTAACACTTTAGTTTTTCATGGTACCGAATAACGTGTTGTAATTACTATACTTACATACTAAGAAAATAGACTGCTTAAAGAAATGTAATGTACTTGAATAATAAAATATTGTGAATTGTAAATAAAAAAATCTTTATTAATAAATAAAATACATGTCTATTGTAATTGTTGTTTTGTTTTGAAGTTGTTACGTTAAGGTGCGTTCAGATTTGTGACATGAACAGCGGACGGGACTTGTGGCACATGGGCACACGAACTAGAGTTGTGCTGACACGACCACCAGTCGATCGATGGTTTCATTTAAGCTCAGCTATCACGCAGCTGAATACGCGACGGACACACTTCTGACACGGTCACGGTAAAATGTTACGTGAACGACGCGGCATAAGAAATAAAATCTTGAAGACTTTGTTTCAATCTACACTACGCCAATTAAATATAGACTTCAACAGTATAGCACTAAGATTTAAAATGCAATGGCATTATTTATAATAGAATTAGGGCCCAGATCTGATGATGGTTTTCTAGAATTGTCCGTTCTATGTCAGACTTCTTACAGTCCCGGGTCCTTTAAGCGGGGCGTGAAAAAGCATCTGATGAGGCCGTCAAGCTGAGCGCCACCATTGTAGCACTGAACGTGTTTGCAATGGTGACCCTCTTATTGTTTAATTGCTTCAGTTTAATCAGACGATGTGAAGTGTGATATTAAATGTGTGTGTCAGTGTGCATGCTTGCGTGTGTGTGAGTGAGTGAGTAGGTGTAGTAAATCACGCATGTGTAGTCTCACGTAGCTACTAGAAAAAAAAAGAAAACAAATGAATAACATCTAAGTATTTAATTACACTGGTCAACAAAATTCAAACTTTTTCGTGCCACACGGACTTTTTTGATATTTTTTACTTTAGTTGGTGATTGTAAGAAAAAATAAACAGTTAAAAAAAATTTGCTAGCCAAGGATTTTATTCTATTGAGTAATTAAAAATATTAAGAAAAAATACAGATCTCGTAAATCAAACTTTTTTTTTTATATAAATTACTTAATAATTATTAAATCTTAAATTATAATTTAAGATTTTCTTGAATGTTTAGCTTCTGGTTGGTCCCTTTTAATTGTCCAGCAGTAATCCGCTAACATATTTGGGCTCCATTTTCCCTGGTAGCAAATTCCATTCTTTTAGACGAGATCCTAATAGTTCCGACTGCTTTTTTGACAAATTTAAATCCCTAACCAAATCATTTAGGTCTCCTTGAGTTATCAAATGTGGCTCCTTTTCAATTCTTTCAAACTCAAAGTCATCATCCTCGTCAACACACTGACTTGAAGTAGACGGTTGTGATTGGTCGTTATCAACAGACGTTGTTGCAACTGGTATTAGTTCTGGCATTTTTTTACAATGAGAGACTGGTCTTATAGCAGAAGATACGTTAGGGTAGATAACTGTGTTTTTTTTCTTGTAATTTATACCTTTTAAGTCAGTGAGACAAAAATAGCAATCCGAAACGTGATCTCGCTGTTCAGTCCATATCATGGGTACAGCAAAAGGCATAGCTCGTGCACCTTTCTTCCAGTCGGTTAAATTTTTCACACACGTTATGCAACAGACATGAGGGGCCCAAAATTTGTCTTGATGGGCGACAGAAAAACCAAAACATTGGTGATAACACTCCAGCACAAGATTCGTAAAATTTCGTCGTTGTTTTTTGAATGTAAGTTCTCCGCAGATATAACAAAAAGAGTTAGGGTTATTTTTACACTTCCTCGACATGTTCACAGGATTAATAAATCACAAAAAATATTCAAATTCAACTACAAATACTTTTATGACGATTTACTTGTGAGCGTTTCTGTTAATTTACCGCCGTAGTACTAGTTATGAGTATTACCGTATCACAACAAATATGAGGCTAACAGACAAATAAAAACTGTGATTTAATGATGAGGGTAGATTGATAAAACAAAATTAGCTATCAAAGTTCGTGTGGCAAAATCAGTGTTGACCAGTGTTATATTTTATATTTACAGTAAGCAACTTAAACTTATTTAAATCAAAAAATTACATTATAATTACATTGACAAAATATTAAGCCTTTTGGAATATGAGTTAATTATATCGAAATGGTCACGTTAGGGGCTCCTACCATCCAGAATAAGCTCACCTACGCCTCTGAAGAACCTATACCATAAAACGGGGTGAATAGGGATCCAGGGGTGGATAGGGATATACATGGTCAATTGAATATTTTAAATAATTTCTGTTACATTTTTTTAACTAAGCACATTACCAGATATTTGATGATTCTGTGATTACAATGAACTAGTTCAAAGTTTCGCTTGAAAGAAAATAACTACAGAATTTAGCTGACCATTTCATCCTTATTCACCCTTGGATCCCTATTCACCCTTGGATCCCTATTCACCTCTGGATCCTTATTCATCCCGTATTACTGTACGAAGTGAAATTGCCGCGATCGCGATTATGATCCCACCTGTAACGCACAGTACTTCAACACAACTGGAGTACAGGATTTAAAGACGTGGAGCAGAGCGGCGTGGCGTCAGGACAAGTGGAGCACAGGACTTATACAAGTGGAGTAGAGCGGCGTGGCGTCAGGACTACTGGGGCACAGGACTTATACAAGTGGAGTAGAGCGGCGTGGCGTCAGGACTACTGGGGCACAGGACTTGTACAAGTGGAGTAGAGCCGCGTGGCGTCAGGACTACTGGGGCACAGGACTTATACAAGTGGAGTAGAGCGGCGTGGCGTCAGGACTACTGGGGCACAGGACTTATACAAGTGGAGTAGAGCCGCGTGGCGTCAGGACTACTGGGGCACAGGACTTGTACAAGTGGAGTAGAGCCGCGTGGCGTCAGGACTACTGGGGCACAGGACTTATACAAGTGGAGTAGAGCCGCGTGGCGTCAGGACTACTGGGGCACAGGACTTATACAAGTGGAGTAGAGCCGCGTGGCGTCAGGACTACTGGGGCACAGGACTTGTACAAGTGGAGTAGAGCCGCGTGGCGTCAGGACTACTGGGGCACAGGACTTATACAAGTGGAGTAGAGCCGCGTGGCGTCAGGACTACTGGGGCACAGGACTTATACAAGTGGAGTAGAGCCGCGTGGCGTCAGGACTACTGGGGCACAGGACTTATACAAGTGGAGTAGAGCGGCGTGGCGTCAGGACTACTGGGGCACAGGACTTGTACAAGTGGAGTAGAGCCGCGTGGCGTCAGGACTACTGGGGCACAGGACTTATACAAGTGGAGTAGAGCCGCGTGGCGTCAGGACTACTGGGGCACAGGACTTATACAAGTGGAGTAGAGCCGCGTGGCGTCAGGACTACTGGGGCACAGGACTTATACAAGTGGAGTAGAGCGGCGTGGCGTCAGGACTACTGGGGCACAGGACTTGTACAAGTGGAGTAGAGCCGCGTGGCGTCAGGACTACTGGGGCACAGGACTTATACAAGTGGAGTAGAGCCGCGTGGCGTCAGGACTACTGGGGCACAGGACTTATACAAGTGGAGTAGAGCCGCGTGGCGTCAGGACTACTGGGGCACAGGACTTATACAAGTGGAGTAGAGCGGCGTGGCGTCAGGACTACTGGGGCACAGGACTTATACAAGTGGAGTAGAGCCGCGTGGCGTCAGGACTACTGGGGCACAGGACTTATACAAGTGGAGTAGAGCCGCGTGGCGTCAGGACTACTGGGGCACAGGACTTATACAAGTGGAGTAGAGCCGCGTGGCGTCAGGACTACTGGGGCACAGGACTTATACAAGTGCAGTACAGCGGCGTGGCGTCAGGACAAGTGGAGCTCAGGACTTATACAGCGGCGTCAGAGTTCTTGCAGTGTCAGGCGTGTTGCAGTGTCAGGCGTGTTGCAGTGTCAGGCGTGTTGCAGTGTCAGGCGGCGCGCAGCGTGTCGTCGAGCTCGGCGAGCGCCATGGCGGCGTGGCGCAGCGCGTCCGCCTGGCGCCGCGCCGAGTCCGTGAGCGCCGACAGCGAGTGGCGCAGCGTCGACACGCGGGCGCGCGCGCGGACACGCTCCGCCGACAGCAGCGCGCCCGCGCACCCGCCTGCCGACAGACCACCGGGTCAATTTAACCACACATTACCTAACTCATTAATGGGGGTAGCCTAGTCATCATCATCATCATCCTAGCGTTAGTCCCGGTCGCATCCGAAGCCTTCGCCTCGGAGTCCGGGGTCCGCTTTCCGGCTTTTTCTCTTCCACTTCGCTCGGTCTTGCGCATCCATGGTGGTGAGTAATGGGGGTAGCCTAGTGGTATGGGTAATGGACTGTTGAGACAAAATGCTGATAACAAAAACAGATTAATTTTGAACCATAATAAAAATTCTACTAGAGCAATGAAGAATTGAAAATGTCAACGTCATCTTTATGTTGTTTCAAACATTTTCAATATTTTTAATTATTTTTACATTTTCAAATTATTTATTTTGGGCCCCTCTCCAAGCGTGGCCCCAAGCAATTGCTTCCTTTGCTTCCTGGTAAATCCGCCACTGGAGACGAGGTCCCGGGTCCATGGCACACACAAATGACTATACGATGCTTTTACGAAGTTAGGCTAGCCATCTATTACATTGGGACCTAAACATTTTACCGTGACCGTGTCAGAAATGTGTGTGCGTCGCGTATTCAGCTGTGTGATAGCTGACCTTAAATGGAACTACGACCACCAGTCGATCGATGGTTTCATTTAAGCTCAGCTATCACGCAGCTGAATACGCGACGGACTTCTCACACGGTCACGGTAAAATGTTGCGTAAATGTAGACGCGGCATAACTTAAACAAATAAATGTATCCACTACATACCTACTGTTCGACCCATTTTACCTTCATGTGACTATCTACAATGAAGGAGTCTGTGTGTCTATTTACGCTGGTAATATTAATATCTATGCTAGAAGATTAGTCCCCTAGTAAATAATAAAATATTTAATACACTCTTACCAAGTAACGGCAGATAATCGGAGGCCCGCTCTGCCCTGATGTCCAAAGTAAACCAGTCGTCGAAGTCCTCAGAGTCTGACGACGGGAGTTCCTGAAAACAATATTCATGTTATTTTTTTTTATACCGCGGTAGCCTAGTGGTATGGGTAATGGACTGCTGAGACGAGGTCTCGAGTTCGATCCCAGGTTTACCATGGCACACACCAATGACTTTGTGATGCTTTTCGAAGTTACGTGTGTATTTATCGCAGGTTTATAAGTGCCCGGTTAATGGCAATAGGCTCGCCACCTATTACATTGGGACCTAAACATAAACTGGCGAAATGTGGGTGCTAGCACCTCTGCCTACCCCTTCGGGGATAAAAGCGTGAGTTTATGTTATGTTATGTTTATACCTCATGGAAAGTGGTCATCGTGACCCATGGACTTTTGCAACACCAGGGGCGTTACAATGCGCGAGCGCTTGAGCGGCCTTCTGCTGCGAGCAAATAATGTTTAAGAAGGAGACGGCGGAACGGGTTTAGGGAAGACTCGGACGTCGGAGGTCGCAGAATGACCTCCGTCCTCGTTTTTTACCACTTAGGTGGCAGAGAAGCACACGGCCCACCTGATGGGAAGCGGTCACCGTTGCCTATGGACGTTTGCAACACCAGAGGCGTCACACACGTGCTGCCTACCCTATAGGAACCTTCTAATGCCCTCCTTGAAGAACCCCATATTGTAGTCGCTTGGGAAAACCACGGCAGGGAGTTCATTTTGATACATGGGACCTAATGAACCGAATGGATAATTATGATATGGTATTTCTTTCATAGCAATTAGCATCATTCACTCTCCATCGTGTTAGTAAAGCTAAATGAAACAATAATTTCATGAAAGAAATGAAATGAAGAGAAAATGTAGAACCGCGGTAGCCTAGTGGTATGGGTAATGGACTGATAAGACGAGGTCTCGGGTTCGATCCCAGATTTTACCATGGCACACACCAATGACTCGATGCTTTTCGAAGTTATGTGTGTATTTATCGCAGGTTTATAAGTGCCCGGTTTATGGCAATAGGCTCGCCACCTATTACATTGGGACCTAAACATAAACTGGCGAAATGTGGGTGCTAGCACCTCTAAAAAGTTCATGAAAAAAAACATGCACTCGCAAGATGGCGCTCTACTCTGTTTTTTGTAGTGATGTTTACACTTACATCGTACAAGCTGCCGTCCTCGGAGTGGCTGTCCTCATCACTGGGGACCTCCTCATCCATCATCTCCGGCTTCATGATACGCTGCTTCTTGGAGTTCTCCGGCTCTGAGTCTTCTAAGAACTCCTGGAACAAGATACACCAACATGACAACATATATTTTTTTAATTTTTATGTGACACAGAGGAGTTTAAAAGAACGGTGTGGCACAGTGAACGCGACTGCTACGCAGAAGGAGCGCGTTCAATCCCCGCTCAGTGTATATACTTAGTATATGAATATTTACACTGGACAGCCTCCGTGGCGTAGCGGTAGTGCACTCGACTGCTACGCACGGGGCGCGGGTTAGATCTCCGCTCAGTGCAAAAAGTTGTATGCATGAATATGACTGTTTGCACTGGTCTGGTCGTGCCTCGAAGAGCACGTTAAGCCGTCGGTCCTGGTTGCCACACAAACATCTATGACAGTCGTTACGGGTAGTTGGAGCCCTCAAAAGTCCAACCAGTCTAACTTAGAACTTCGATATCGCCATTGGACATTGGACCATTGGGTGTGGAGGTCAGATGGCAGTCGCTTACAGAAAATATCGAAGTTCAGCCGCATCACAGTTAGACTGGAAAGCCGACCCCAACTGAGTTGGGAAAAAGGTTCAGAGAATGATGATGAATATTTACACTGGTCTAGACCCCGATTCTACCCCGTTACCCATAGTCACGTAATTGAGATTATAAAACCCGCCATGAAATTACCGCGGTAGCCTAGTGGTATGGGTGGGCGACTTCCGACGCCCGAGTCGCCTTCGCTCGTATGGCGAGACTGGCGCAGAAGGATATAAACTTCACACGCCAAAAAAGAGAATACGAGCAAAGCCAGTCGTGTCAAAACGGCCATCAAAGCGTGTTGGAACTGTAGTAACATTTTTCAATTTTGTGATGATTCTCATGATGCGATGCATGTCTAATTTTATCAAATTCCTAAACAGTAATCAATCTGAAACTTATACTGCATTGAGTGTTGTTTGAGCTGGCTTAACAGTAAAAAAGAAAAATTAGTAGAATTCCAATTAATTCCACCCTCCCCTTTCCTACACTGGACAACGCGTGCAGGGCTTAGGTGTCACTCACATACGGTACAGAGTATTCCATCAAGAACCAAGCGGTTCGGTGAGTCTTTTCTCTGCCGCACCATTAAGTCCTGGAATTCCTTGCCGGCGCACGTGTTTCCTTCTTCCTACAGTCCCGGGTCCTTTAAGCGGGGCGTGAAAAAGCATCTGATGATGCCGTCAAACTGAGCGCCACCATTGTAGCACTGAACGGGTTTGCAATGGTGACCCTCTTTCATGAGACTTTGCCTTCAGCTTAACATCAGGCGAGGTGAAGTCAAATTGACGTGCCATAGATAAAAAAAAAAAAAAAATTAACATATTTAAAAATAAAATATTACCTCCTCATCCAAATCAAAGTTCTCATCCTCTAAAAATTCCTCTTCACCTATAATCTCATCGTGTTCCTCAATCTTGGCATTTGATTCTTCCACCGTATCACTCTTGGCCACTTCTTCCTCCGGCTTGGGCACTGTTTTAACAATTTTTTGTGGTTTGGCAACATTTTTCTCCACAGACTTAAATGTTACAGGAGTTTTGCTATCAGTCACCCTAAAAGGCTTGGCCTCAATCTTAGATTTGTTGGGTGTCTGTTTCAATATACTCTTTTGTTGTTGTTTTGGTTTATCTGTAAAAAAAAATTACGCTATGGTATATTTGTTAATATCGAGTGACAGATAAAAAATATCACTACCCCCTTTCATCCGAAGGGTGTCGTAAGGGCCGACTAGCCGAAAACGCAGACGATATCACTGCGAGGGAATATCAATTCCACCCTCCCCTTTCCTACACAGGACAACACGTGCAGGGCTTAGATGTCACCCGCATACCATACAGAATATTCTATTAAGAACCAAGCGGTTCGGTGAGTCTTTCCTCTGGCGCACCATAAGTCCTGGAATTCCTTGCCGGCGCACGTGTTTCCTTCTTCCTACAGTCCCGGGACCTTTAAGCGGGGCGTGAAAGTGAAAAAGCATCTGATGAGGCCGTCAAGCTGAGCGCCACCATTGTAACACTGAACGTGTTTGCAATGGTGACCCTCTTTCATGAGCCTTTGCCTTCAGCTTAACATCAGGTGGGGTGAATTCAAATTGATGTGCCATAAATAAAAAAAGAAAACAAAGATAGGTAAAACTCGAAATAAAATGTACCAACCCGTCTGGTCAGCGTGGATACATAGGCCACAGCCTCCCAACATTGGTAGAGGCTTAAGTGTGTCCAATAGTTTACTACGATAGGCTGATTGAATTGAATTGATAGTTGTTCGGTTCCCGCTCAGTGCAAATATTTGTATACATGAATATGTCTATTTGGATTAGTGGAGGAACGGGATGTGATGTCCCTCCAACACAAAGGGAGGATCCTCGACCAGGAAAGGTGATCACGCCTGGGGGGCCGCGGCCCAACGGTTGTCGTTGGGTTGTTGTGTGTAGGTATATCGTACCAGCGCGAGAACTTCGCTTTCGCGATGCAGGATCCGGAGTGACGTAGTAGTTTGTCTTGCTGTCGCTAGATGGCGCTGGATACATGTGGTATCGCCACAGAATATTGTGTACCTCGGAGAGCACGTTAATCCGTCGGATGTTTTACGAATTCTATGGCAGTCGTTATTTTGGAAAAATGGGTAAATGCAGACTGATCACCATCACCATTGTAGGACATGACGGTATCTCCATTCCTAATTGAGCAGTCCGACTGGGGAAGTACCTACAGAATACCGCGGCTAGGATAGGTAAAGATGGCGTTGAGTAGATTGTTCTAGATTATTTTTTAAAGCTGTCGTACTCACTGTTATCGACGTTGAGCTGGACAACGTGTTTCACCACCTTCTTGGGCCCCGCCGTCGTTCTGAACACTGACTTCGGTGGAGCGCCCTTCACGCCGAACATCTTCTTCATGGTGAGACCTTCGTCTGAGGACTGGGAGACCACATTTTTTATCTATACTATCATATTATGAAGCTGAAGTTGTTTGTTTGTTTGATTGTATGTTTGGTTGTTTGTTCATTTGGTTGTACGTTTGGTTGTTTGTTCATTTGGTTGTATGTTTGGTTGTTTGTTCATTTGGTTGTATGTTTAGTTGTTTGTTTATTTGATTGTATGTTTGGTTGTTTGTTCATTTGGTTGTATGTTTAGTTGTTTGTTTATTTGGTTGTATGATTGATTGTTTGTTTGATTAATTGATTGATTTTTTTTTTTGTTGTTTAATTGCTTGTATGATTGATTGTATGTTTGATTGTTTGTTCATTTGATTGTATGTTTGGTTGTTTGTTCATTTGGTTGTATGTTTAGTTGTTTGTTTATTTGATTGTATGTTTGGTTGTTTGTTCATTTGGTTGTATGTTTAGTTGTTTGTTTATTTGGTTGTATGATTGATTGTTTGTTTGATTAATTGATTGATTTTTTTTTTGTTGTTTAATTGCTTGTATGATTGATTGTATGTTTGATTGTTTGTTCATTTGATTGTATGTTTGGTTGTTTGTTTATTTGGTTGTATGATTGATTGTTTGTTTGATTAATTGATTGATTTTTTTTTGTTGTTTAATTGCTTGTATGATTGATTGTATGTTTGATTGTTTGTTCATTTGATTGTATGTTTGGTTGTTTGTTTATTTGATTGTATGCTGGATTGTTTGTTTATTTTATTTGGTTGTTAAATAGCTTGTATGATTGATTGTTTCTTTGGGTTATAATTGTTTGTTTGATTGTATGTTTGGTTGTTTGTTCATTTAATTATATTTTGATTGTATGTTTGTTTGTTTGATTGTTTGTTTGATTGTTTGTTTGATTGTTAGTTTGATTGTTTACTATCCCTAATCTCAAGTACTACTATTTAATATTTCCTTTATCGAGGAAGTTTATAGGCCATATACCATCACGTTGCTACTCAAGAGAGCGGAGCAGTAATCATATCCGAAAGCGACGAGAATAAGCGTCGTCTAGTGTTGATAGGATATTGTATAGAGTATTATTGTGTGAATTAAGCTAACAAAATGGCTTAAAAATCATTGCAAATACCAAAACATAGTTTTGCGATCAAAAAAAGTTGTCCAATTTTGTTAAAAAAATCAGGAGCAGGGGGTCTAAAAAGGCCACTAACGACGAATCGTATCCGCATTGAAATACGAAGCGGATTTAATTTCGTAAAATGGTCACACACAGCGCAATTCGCCGCGCGATTCGTTTTTGGCAATTCGCCTTTTTGACAAGTTTCTATACAAAATCGTAAAATGGCTCACCAAATACGAATCGCCTAAATGGCAAATGGCAGTATTGAAAGACGCAACTCCCACATTGCGTCTAACAATTCGTCGATCGTTGTGACTTGTTTTGCTTGACTCAATTGATTGAAATTAAATAGATATAGCTTAAATATGGCTGATATATTTCTTTAAGACAATTTATCGCAACATGCAATAGCGCAAGACGACTTCACTCACCAAAACGGACACTATACTTCATCGTAACGTATTTAGTGTTCCTTGTTATTACTTACAGAATTATGAACATTAACAAAGTAATGAAATACGAAAAAAATATCTCAATTGAATTGAATTATTTTTTTATTTTAGCGTCATCTAGCGATTAATCATGAAACTCATATCACTTGCTGATAAATTGACACTCGTTGACAAAGCACAGTTTATTACCAGTTAATTAAATATTATGCTAAAATATATATTTATGGTATAAAATAGTTCTTAAAGTCTATTTTTTGATATAATATGAATAAATTCTTATCTACACGCTTTTATAAGTCTTTATAAGTATTATTAAAATAACTGGAAAGTTACCGGTGTATTGTTAAACGGTGTATTTTTAAACTTGCAACATTTCATCTTAATCCGAATCCTCCGACGAACCGCATTGTAGAAGAATCGTCGTTAATGTGTTTCATTTTATGACAGCCGACGAATCGTAAAGCGTTTCGTCGGACGAACTGGAAGACGCACTGCAATCCGATTCGTCTCATGAAATGGCCTTTTTAGGCCCCCAGGTATCTTTCCTCTGTCGCACCATTAAGTCCTGGAACTCCTTACCAGCTCACGTGTTTCCTTCTCCCTACAGTCCCGGGTCCTTTAAGCGGGGCGTGAAAAAGCATCTGATGAGGCCGTCAAGCTGAACGCCACCATTGTAGCACTGAACGTGTGTGCAATGGTGACCCTCTTTCATGAGACTTTGCCTTCAGCTTAACATCAGGCGAGGTGAATTCAAATTGCCGTGCCATAAATAAAAAATACCCGTATTTTCACTTCCCGGAGCCTTTCCCTAACACTTTGTATATGTGATGGTTCAGTGCCCTTACCGCGTCGGTCTCGTCGTCATCGCTGTCGCTCATGCGCTCGGGCTTCGCCCTCGAGGGGATCTTCTTGATCAGCGCGTTCTTCGCCAGTTTCAGAGTCTTCACTTTGCTGCGCTAAAAACATATATAACATAACATAACATAACATAAACTCACGCTTTTATCCCCGAAGGGGTAGGCAGAGGTGCTAGCATCCACATTCAGCCAGAGACATATCTTTCGCATCTTTCAAGACATATCTCTCGCACCCCGGCAGACCCGGGGACATCTCTGTTGAGATGACACTCTTTCCCCAATGTGGGGACCATGTGCGGTCCAGCCCCTGGGTATGGGGTGGCACTTTGCGCCATGGCCGGCGCCTGCTTCTGCTAGAGTGACCGGTGACCTATAAGGTTGACTGGTAGTGAATGTCCGAAGCTTTAATAAATAAATAAAGAATTATATACAAGCCGCGGTAGCCTAGTGGTATGGATAATGGACTGCTGAGACGAAGTTTCGGGTTCGATTCCAAGTTTTACCATGGCACACACCAATGACTTTCGATGCTTTTCGAAGTTATGTGTGTATTTATCGCAGGTTTATAAGTGCCCGGTTAATGGTAATAGGCTCGCCACCTATTACATTGGGAACTAAACATAAACTGGCGAAATGTGGGTGCTAGCACCTCTGCCTACCCCTTACGGGGATATAGGCGTGAGTCATGTATGTTATGTGTATAAACATGGACTTACTTCGTAAATGAACTCGTCATCATCGTCAGTAGAGTCTTGGTCACCTAACTTCTCGTTCTTGACCAACTTCAAACCTTTCTTCTTCACTTGTTGGTTATCTTCTAGAAGACGCTGTCGATATTAATAGACATATTAACACTCTACCTACGCCTCTATTTACAGTCGTGAGCATAATATTTATGTAATAGATTCTCTGTTGCGTGGCGGTAGTGAACGCGACTGCTATTAGGCGCGGGTTCAATCCCCGCTCAGTGCAAATATTTGTATGCATGAATATGGCTATTCGAATTGATGTGGTTGTCTCATCAGTGCGTGTTGCCAGTGATGACCTATGGCGCCGAGACGTGGACCCTCACTATGGACCTCATAAGAAAGCTCAAGGTCACACAGCGAGCTATGGAAAGGGCTATGCTCGGAATTTCTCTGCGAGATCGAATCAGGATTTCTGATTCAGAAATGAGGAGATCCGCAGACGAACGAAAGTGGTCGACATAGCACAGGGTTAGCAAGCTCAAGTGGCAGTGGGCGAAAAGCGGGCAAAAAGAACAGATGTCGGTTGGAGCCGAAAGGTTCTCGAATGGAGACCGCGTACCAAACGAAGCGTGGGACGGCCTCCTGCGAGGTGGACGGACGACATAGTCAAAGTCGCGGGTACCCATTGGATGCAGACCGCCTCCAATCGGTCGGATTGGAGGTCGATAGGGGAGGCCTATGTTTAGCAGTGGACGTCTTGTGGCTGAAATGATGGTACTCAGAGAGCACGTTAAGCCGTTGGTCATGGTTGTCATGACAACATATACGGCAGGTGTAAACCCGCAGTTAGATTAGTAAAAGCCGACCCCACGCTCCGAGATGGATAGGTTGGGTTGTGACTTGGATCAGTACTAGGATATACTGCTTGTACTGATTGTCTTGCCTTATTTTATACTAGCTGACCCTCTTCGTCTGCGTCACCCCGTTTTTGCAACAATTTTCATTCCTGCTCCGCACCTGTTAGTCCCAGCATGATGTTATATACATATAAACCTTCCTCTTTAACCATTCTATCTATTGAAACAAACCGCATCAAAATCCGTTGCGTAGTTCTAAAGATTTAAGCATACAAAGGGACAAGAAAGATTTAAGCATACAAAGGGAAAAGAGATCGCTTCCAGCGATAAGGCCGCCCATTGTACATTAGAACAACTGTAATTCTCACTACTTGTCCTTGGTGTTTTCTTGTATTTATTTTTTGTTTTGTTTTTTGGTGTACAATAAAGAGTAATCTATCTATCTATCTATCTATCTATCTATCTATCTAGAATGTAGAAGACGACTCACCAGTAGGTCATCAGTGTCATTTCCATCGTCATCTTCTTGTTTGTTATTCTCAGGCGACTTCTCTTCTTTCACCACCTTCGTTTCTATTAATTTGCCATCAGTCTTTCTGTCGAGATAAGATGAGATAAGATAAGATAAGATAAGATAAGATAAGATAAGGTAACTTGGAACTTCGATATTGGTCATTGGACCATTGGTTGTGGAAGTCATATGGCAGTCGCTTCACGGAAAATATCGAAATTCAGTCGCATCACAGTTAGACTGGAAAGCTCACTCTAGCAGAAGCAGGCCGCGGCGGCGGCGCAAAGTGCGCCTCCCTATACCCGGGGGCTAGTTGGGGACACCGTGGTCCCTACACCCGGCGGGAGTCATCTCGAAGAGAAGGCCCCGGGTCTGCCGGGGTGCGAGGGATATGTTGGCTACTACCTCACCTCCGGCAACTGAAGACCCAAGGACGGCGTGCGTTTTAGTCGGTTCGAGTCCGACATAACCTTCCCAACCGGCACCGGTGGGACCACCCCACCGGAGCCGGTTGGGAAACGCACTTTGCGCCGCCGCCGCGGCCTGCTTCTGCTAGGGTGGCCAGCTGCTCGACCTGTGCACCTTTCACACTCAATGTCATACTCTCTTTTTTACCTGATCAAGAATGTGTCCAAATCGCCATGTGTTTCATTCTTTGAGTCCAAACTATTGAGGGTATCTTCTATATTGTGGTCAGTCTCCCCTTTATCATCGGTATGGTCAAGGACCTCCATCTCTGCATTACTCAACATGGTATCCTGGTCATCTTGTCTCTGATGTTCTATGTTAGAATCACTCTTACTGTGATCACCCTGAAAGAAAGAATTGACATATTGAAATATATTATCTTACTAGCCTGTGCCCGCGGCTCCGCATGCATGGCTGTCGGTTATCAAAGCGACCTATGTGCCATCTGTACAACTTAAATTCTATATTACTAATCATAACTCTGGTTCTACTTAACCAATTGCAATCAAACAAACATAAGATTTTAAGTTGGCTCAAGAGTAGATACCATCATGTCCTACCTCACATTTATAACTATAGGCAAGTACTTTATGCATAAGATGATTATGCATAATTCATCAATATCATCGTGAGAATGTTTACTTACTTGTTGAATATTGAATTGTTTTCTTATTAGTGTTAAATGAGTGAAGCCAAGCTTGTTCACTGCAAGTGAATACAACAGGTACAGCCACAGTGTGATGAGTGGCTCACCAGTGCACTGTAGTGGGCAAGTGCTACTACCTGCTTATTTGAATTAGACTATCATGGACTGTTGGCTACATGGGCCCCTCAGAACACTAATAAGTCATAACTATGAATTGTAATTGAAAATAGATATTTTTTAAGTAGATTTGTTGACTACTTACCGATGCAATGTGATAATCATCATCTGTCAATACATCTTCGCTGAGCCATTCCTCCTGGCCTTCCTCCAAGCCTTCCTCTCCATCGTCCAGGTACTAAAACATTATAAGCATGTATTTGCCACTGCCTACAGGTAAGGACAGGAAGGACGAGAATGAAAGGAAAAACATCAGTGCAGAACACGTAAATAACAAAAACAGAAATAAAAAAAGTCTACCAGAGACAAATTTTCTAGGCTACCAAACCTAATATTTATTTTTATTTATTTCTTGTATACACAATATTAACATTATTTTTTATGTTTTTTTATAATATCACGCCTATATCCCCGAAGGGCTAGGCAGAGGTGCTAGCACCCACATTTCGCCAGTTTATATTTAGGTCCCAATGTAATAGGTGGCGAGCCTATTGCCATTAATCGGGCAGCTAAATAAATTTGGAAAAAAAAATTGACCCGACCGATTCCTTGCTGTGTTGTAAATCGCAAGGAAATTAATTACGTGTTTAACCGCACAAGCATCACCAATTAACGTCTTGGAGAATATCAGACGGTGCTGTTGACATTATATCAACAAATAAGTTATTTTAATGGTGTTTACTTGACTTGACTTTTTGGTATGTTGGCGAACCCAGACATTCACCCAGACTTCCGCCAATGTTCGTAGTTAGGTAAATAAACGAAGGAGTTTGGTCGGTACTGAAGCATATTATTATTATTAAAATTTATTAAATTATTAATTTATTAATTTATTAATTAATGGTGTTTACTGCTTACCTCTTCGTACTTTGACATTTTAGTTGGCGGTTCCTCCACGTCAGACATTCTATTACTTTAAATTAAATGTTTAAACCACTGTGTCATTTACTGTTTGCTTTAGACCCTCATGAATAGCATTATTTTGCTCGAATTCAAAATAATTTTATAAAATAACCTCAATCTACAATACTATAAATCAATAGACAGAAAAAATACGTTTCGTTTCGTTTCGTTCTACAAAATACAAACAAGTTTCTCACCACAGAGTATATCTATCTTGAAAAATATTTGCGATATTGTTATGGAATGGGACATTTGAGTCCACAGACGTATTAGGATCTGAAGCTTTACGTGGTATGGTAAAGACCTAAAGACAATCCAGCTCTAACGCACGAGGCAGGTCAAATACTTAAGATCTGTCCAGAACGTTTGAACTATGATGATATTGCTGCTGTGTATACTCTGAAAGTCAGACAGCTGCCTGGTATCATTCGCGTTCGTAAAATGACGGTTCGGTTTTCTTCAAAAATCAAAAAATCATATTGGAAAGAATTGTTTAGGTAGATAAGGGTTTTGGCATGAGGGGACACGTTATGTAGAAAGGATAGTCTTCCTCTTGTTCCTTGATACCTATATCCAGCACTGCACTACTTATGATTATATGAACTTCTTCGTGTCAGTGGCAACAATGAGAAATAAAGTTAGATACGCCCAACCCAAAACACGGTGACACCCCTTCGGACGTTTCTCACTAGTTTCCAAATAAGAATAATATCTCTTCTTCTGAAATTGCCAGATAAGATCTGTTTTCAAAACTCGTTGCCAATTAAATTTTCGAAAGAATCTTTTCTTAATTGGAAACTAGTTTCAAAAAAAGTAAAAAGCCAGGTTTCGGGAGAATAATTACTTTTCTTAATTGGTAACGAGTTTCAAAAACAGATTGTTTATTCTCATTTGGAAATCAGTTTGAGAAGAAGATAATAATATATTATTCTTATTTCGAAACTAGTTTCGTACGTGGGCGACTTCATTCAGGTCGGCGACTGTGCAGGTGTGAGGGCAAAGCGGGCACGACAGGAGGTGGTCCATCGACTCCAGTGGTGCACCACAATCACAGCCACCACTCTCCACATTAAAACAACATTATTAATAACTTATACTTTTATTTTTTAAATAAAAATTAACACTTAATGAACTTATTTAAGATAAAATTTTGCTTTTGTTTCTGAGAGCAGTGTAGGCAACAAGGATTGAGACGGCGGTGGCAAGGACCTCGGAGTTCACCCAGGGTCCAGAGTAGCCTGCGAACAGAAAATATATGTTTAATAAATCTTCTTCGATCCTAGCGGACCTGTTGCAGTAGGGGAAACTAGGGAGACTTGATCCCTATGGGAGACAAGGTACACCAATATTTTTTAAATTACTAAGTGTATTAGAGTATTTTTTAGTGTGGCAACACTAAGTAAACATTATTACCCTTAGTGTTACCACATTAAAAATAGTCTAATACGCTTAGTAATTCCAAAAATATTGGTGTACCTTGTCTCCCATAGGGATCAAGTCTCCCCAGTTTCCCCTATGCGTTCACAGTTCCTCTTAATAGCAACTGGAAAGAGGGAGTCCCGGTACTATGAGCGAAGACCAACGTTTGATAGGTGATGCCGCTCGTAATCCCGCACCAGTAGCAGCAGACTAGTCGTTTTTCGGGGCTAGGTGGTCGATACCTAGGTGATAGATGGATGGTTCTTTCAGCTCAGGGAGCAATCTATAAGTCGAATAATGGTAATGGTCCACTCGTGCAGGGAGCGAGAATATTTGCTTAATGGGCTGCCTTACAACTCCCGGTTGATCACTATCTCACCTGTTGGTAAGTGATGATGTGGTCAAGTGTTCTATATACTATAACTCACGCCTATAACCCCGAAGGAGTAGACAGAGGTGCTGGCACCAACATTTCGCTAGTTTATGTTTAAGTCCCAATGTAATAGGTGGCGAGCCTGTTGCCATTAACCAGGCAATGGGTGAAATTTGTACTGTTCCATATGATAGTCAAACTCACTTCCTGGGTGATGTAACTGTATGGCGATGAGAGGAGCTACAGTCGCTGCCGGGTCGGCGCGGCGGGCGCGGCGCAGTGATGCCCAACCTTCTTCGTCTAAGATGCGAACTTCATGGGTGCCTGATCGCGCCTTAGCTGGCTCCTCAGTCCAAGATACCTGTAGATAATATAAGATGAGTAGGTAGTAAGGGTTGTCAAGCTAGAAATCCAAACACCCCAATAATTACCAAAAACATGGCAACATTTATTTATTTGTATAAACTTTTTGCACAAAATATGAAAGTAATGTACAAAGGAGGACTCAATGCCATGAGCAATTTCTACCAGTCAACCTAATGAGAAGATTCCTCCACTAGGAGATACACTCCCACTAACCAGCTAGCAACAAATCTGTTTATAGTTAATAATATATACCATACATAAAACAATACAACATACAAACAATATAACAATAATATTACCATATAACAATAATATAAAAATATATATATATATTGATGACTTGATGAGTGAGGGATTGAAGGGCAGTGTTGCCGTTGCAAATTTTATTTTATAAGGTACATACTTAATTTTTCATAAGGTTTTTGGTTTATAATTTCTTGTATTATGTGCTGCAGCTAATTAAAAATAAACGCATTTTTCTTTCTTTCTTTCTTAAGAGACTGATAAAACAATAAAAAAAAATCTTGAAGAGAACAGCAATTTGAAATAGAAAGTAACCTATTTAGAACCAAAATTAATTAATGTGGGGAAGGAAAAACGCAAGAGAAGTCTCATCTTCTATGGGGCACAGGATCTTGGCAAAACAGAGCTCAAGCTTGTTGATTCTATTGATGAACTTTTAATAGAATTTATGACACGTGTTTGGAGAAAGTCTCGGTTGCCATATAAACATCTATGGCAGTAGTTACAGGACTTACAGGGCACTAAACACTAGACTAAACAGACACCTAACAGTAATAGGAGTGAATGTGCGATCCCAACTGTCCGGCAGTGCATGGAAAGCGAGGAGACCAGCTTCCACCTGCTGGCTGAATGTCCCATGTATTCAATGATCAGATGGAACCTGCTGGGTTCGGAAACATTTCAGTATAGAGGAGTTAAGAAATCTGAAGGTGGACCAGATTGCGAGCTTCTGCAAGGACACAAAACGGTTTGAGGGGGTGCCACTACACAACTACTAGTTTTAGAAGCTACTGGTTAATAGATCTACTTATTAATGTAATTAAGTTTAGGCTAGTACCTACTTGCCTCATGCACTTTTTATTTAATAGTTTATTTTATTAACACTATCTATGTTACTTTTGATTAAATTACACTCAGGCTGTCAAAGGATTATAGGTCTTAAGGTGTACATGAACTTTTGGAGCCGACTGTATTTATACCATGACTGCGGTAATATTTGTTGGCGTTATAATCAAAATTTAATCAATCAATCACGTCTATTGCAGTCCACTGCTGGACATAGGCCTCTCCCAATATGCACCATTGCTCAATATCCTCCACTTTCCGCATCCAGTCTATCCCCGCCATCATTTTTCAGTCAAATAAAAAATTGGTTGCCTGTAAAGTCGGTATACGGGCGAAAGTTTTACGTGACAACGACTTCTGTCTCTCTCGCTCTTAGGCGGGCTAACTGTGCTCGAGTGGAAGGGACGCGTGCCTTTCACTTTTTATGTCTGTCTCTCTCGCTCTTAGGCGGGCTAACCATGCCCGAGTGGAAGGGACGCGTGCCTCTCACTCGCTCTCATTGTGAGCGCATAACGTGAGCGGAGCGTAACGCAGTTTCTTGAAGTGTCACCCGGCAAGCCAATTTATAAGACGTTGTCACGTCAAAATGTGTTACATTATTTTTACGAAATTGAATATAGAACAGTAAAGGTTATTCATAGTTACCTGATATTTATTTTCAGCAATGCGGGCAGCTGACAACGGCTTTCCATCAACTTCGGCATACAATGCGTAATTTTCAGGCAAAGGATTATCACATTTTAATGTAAATTCAGTAATGTATGCTATTTGTGTTACTACTGTTGCGTCCAAGCTGGTGAAAGACGATGCTTCAACTTGAGGATTTGTGCAGCTCTGTGCTAAAGCAGCAGATACTAGCACGAACAAGCAGATAGCGTATTTTGTGACCATGTTGCTGTCTTAACTGTGAATAGTGACTAAAATAATTTAATTCAACAATTTTATTTCGTTTGACTCGCACTAATATTTCTGTACAATCTCCACGTATGATTGAAATCTGACATTCAGAAACTTCATTTGTGTAAAGAAACAGTGGAAGTTCACGAAAAAGTAAATTCAATTATGTATTTAAGCTCCAGTTATTATACTTTTATTTAAACTACTCTTATTATTCATTATTTTTGTATTATTCGATTAGCATATTAAGGTTAAAGTTTTGTAAATACTTAGACGAAAGATTTAAATAGCTTATACGTGTATGTTTCGAACGCACTTCGCAATGAGCTCAAACGTCAGCGATGACGTGTGGTGAAAATGCCAAATTGATCAAGTTTGTCAATTTTTGGAGCCTTTCTACTTCGTTCAGAAATGACACTAGTTCATGATTATGATTATACAACTAGGAACTAGTAGGTTTACAAATCCATGCAGTAAGTAAGTAAGTAGTCTGACCCTTAAAAATCAATCAAAAATCAAAATCCAATCCATTCAGTTTCAGTACTCAGTAGTTTTTATGTACGTCGTCATCATGTGCAAATTAGGCCACCATCTTAGATCTTTGTATCAAATGAGAATTCTAAATTCATGAACTTATTCTTTACCCTTACTTTAATACCTTCCTCTTCAATTTGTGATATATTATATCCACGGAGGACCGAACTATATAGAATTCTCCATGATTATATCACTATCATGAATAGTACTTATGTTGCAACTTTTTGAGAAAAGGTAAAGAAACTAAAATTCGATTTTAAAACAACTTTACTCTTTCCTCTATATTTTGTTTACTATACTCCGATAGGATACTCTATGCTCTATACTTCTTTTTTGTTTGTCCATTCATTTTGAATTTCATTTTTCGAATTTTAGGTAGGTAAGGTATTTCTGTTCTTCTTTTTCCTCCATGTTTTTTGTTATTTTTTCTTTCTCGAAGTTTGTGTGTGTCGCGTGATAGTGTTACGATTTGTAAGTATTTCTGTTTTTTCTTTAATTAGGTATGTCTGTGAATATTATCATAGGATACGGTTTTTATTGTACTATCATCACTGACCTACTATTTTATTGTAGTAACACTGAGAGGCAAAAGTCATGGCACTTATTTTTATTTGGAGTCAATTACAAGAGCAAAAATTTTAATGGTGTTCCATGAAAAGAGGTGAGGTTAATCTATCTTATGTGCGTCATTTTGATAATAATAAAGCGCAGTGCGCTATAATCTATATGGACATAGCAAAAAACAAATAAGTGGTCGCAAGCTTGAGTGCATAGGTAATTAATGTAATTAATGATTGGTTGATGCCGGCCTCCGGTTTGAGTCTAACCCCGCGTTTACACTAAGAAACAAGCGTAGCGGTAGTGCACGCGACTGCTACGAACGGGGCGCGGGTTCGATCCCCGCTCAGTGCAAAAAGTTGTATGTATGAAAAGGGCTGTTTGCACTGGTCTTGTCGTGCCTCGGAGAGCACGTTAAGCTGTCGATCCCGGTTACCATACAAACATCTATGGCAGTTGTTACGGGTGGTTGGAGCCCTCAAAAGTCCAACCAGTCTAACTTGGTACTTCGATATCACCATTGGTCATTAGACCCTTGCTTGTGGAGGTTAGATGTCAGTCGCCTAACCCCAACTCTGTTGTGAAAAGGTACATAGAATGTTTGAGCCTGTCTCAAACAAGTTTTAAACAAGTTTTACGTTCACACTGAAGTGCAACATGTAGTAGTGTTGCCGAACTATCGATTGTTTCACTATCGATAGTTTTCATCTGAAAAACGGCATCCTATCGATTGAACTATCGATAGTATCGATATAAACGATACTATCGATACTATTGATAGGTCAAAACAAGCCGATACTATCGATCGATGAACAACACTATCGAACGTGGAGGGAAACTATCGATACTATCGATAGTGTTGTTCCTGGTAGACATAGCACTATCGACAGTATCGATACTATCAATAGTATCGATTATTTTAGAGTATCGACAGTCTGTGAATTTGCAATAGTATTGGGTATAACCTCACTTATTTTCAAAAAATACCCTCAACTACTTGATAAAGTTTGTATATTCTGTTGTCACTTTTCAAAAGTTAAAGTAATAATTGGTTATTTAATAAACAATGAATAATATGAGGTAAAATGTTAGTATGCTTATTGCATCTATTTAAAATTATATTAACATTACCGTTGTAATTATTAAGTATTATTATACCTTATTATTGTAAACAATACTATTGTAAATTAGTAAACTATCGATAGTCTAAAACAATCAATACTATCGATAGTATCGATACTATCGATAGTCCTATCGATTATCGTGTGATTGTTAGACTATCGATTATTCATCGATAGTCGACTATCGATCGGCAACACTAACATGTAGCAACTTGTCAACTACATGGTTTAAACCTCTGTGTAAATGAGGTTCCTGTTAAGGCCAATTTAATCTTAAGCCTATTTCTTCAAGTGTCTTTTCCCTGAACGTCTATTTCTTCGAACTAAGAGAGAACTTTTGATACATCGGATGCATGGCCAACTACCATCACAGTCTCTAAAAACTGCTTTCTATGCAGGTACAGTAAATTATATTATCAACCAATTTGCTGGTTATTATTGTGTTGACAGTGGAATCACTGAGAAACCCTTCTTTGTCTTCTGCACTGAAAGCACAGAGATTCTCTTCCTTCTTCCCTCCCATCTTGCAACACCCGTGGTAGCACGAACATGATGCCTCTGGTTCCATCAGGTGGGCTGCATGCTCATCTGCCGTAAATGGTATAAAAAAATTATAGTATAAAATTATTATATTACTCGTCTAAAATGTAGGTGATTCTATTGCCACTTACATTTTTGATTAGTAATATAATAATTTATACTATAATTTTTCAAACAAACCTTTGCATACTCAATTTTATGTCAATTCTTGTTATGAGTACCTAATTCGTTTTTCATTGCACCTCTGTTTATTTCGATGTGGCCATCAGAATCTACTAACCCGATCCCCCAGGGGATCCCAGTGAACTCGTCAGTTCACCAGAATACCCTTGCAATAAAAATAAGTTTAAAGATGTTTTCACACTGTTTTTTATTTTACAATTTCTAAGAAATGACCTACACTTATATCATTGTTTAATAACTGCAATTGTGTTTTTGCTTTTCTGGGGAGACTGATGTCTAATCTCCAACGTCTAGTCCCTTGCCCTGTGCCAGAGCCTTGTCCATCAATCAGAATATTTGGTAGTTTGCCCATGATGTGGTCTTGGTTTCAAAAACCTTGGTAGCGCCCCTTATTCCTTTTTAGGGTTCAAAAAGATTTGAGGGTATGTGAACAGAAGCTGAATCAACCACAATTTCCCCAAAAGAAGAAATGGGGAAATGAATGATGTAGCCCGCAAGAATGTACAGCTGATCAACAGTTTCCCTTTTTCAATTCCATTCTTTAAATAATATGGCTTTTTGTTTACAGAATGAATTTGCTTCGGGCCTCACCGCGAAATATGTTGGAGACTGTTGAAAATAACTATGATTACGGATGACCCTTTGATACTACAGGAACAGGAAATAATAAATATATTATATTGATATGCCAGATGATGTAACAACCTAGGTAATGAAGGGTTTGTTTGGTTGGTAGGTAATAAAGGTCAACAATGCTGTGATTACCATTTGATACGGGTACCCATTGGACGCAGACCGCCTTAAACTTGGTAATAATTTTGGAATTTGGTCTGTCATTGTTTTGTTTTTGCTTGTAAAAACTTTTTTCTACACCAGTGCAAACTATCTCTTTTTTGGTTGAAAATAGGTAATTCTCTCTTTTTGGTGAAGTTCTAAAAACTGTTTCTCAAACATGCCTTGAACAGGGCCCATATCTTCACAAACTTGCTTTTTGTTTTGATGATTGCAAAAAAGACAGCGTTTCCAATATGGTCAGGTTTGCAAGAATGAGGCGATCTGTGCAATACATACTGTACTAAACTATCAGTAGTTATAGAGGCAGTGCACAATGTTCTATTAACACATCACCATAAACAGCTACCGCTTGTGTTAGAGCCATTTTGATTGTATCTATGACCTCTACCTTTTTGAATTGTAACCATCACCAGTTAATCTTCCATTGATTATGATTATGCTATCAAAGTAAATCCTATAAGAATTGACCCTCATGCATGGCCCTCTAGTTACTCTAAATGAAGTTGGTTTTTGAAAAATAAAATTAGACTTAAAAAATGTCAATTACCAAAAACAAAAATTTATTAAAAAGGAAACAAAAAAATATCAATTTCTAAAAATTAAGCCCAATCCAAAGGAAATTTTCACATTATTAACCTTATGAAACTAAATATTATTTAAAAAAAAAAGATAAAAGTTATGTATGAACATTGGCAAAGCCCTCGACACATAGAAAGGGTTCCATAGGGGTAAGTGTTACAAAAAGTAGTAGTACTTTATTAGTCTTATTATTTCTCGCCTTTGCACGCCTCAATGTGTCACATTTTTCTTGTAAAACAAGAAAAAGTTAAATAAAACAACATATAAAAATAATCCTGAAACATATTAAAATTCAGTCTTTATATTTGCCTTGGAGCCAGTAAGAGTACCAAGGCATTTTATGGCTCTAAACTTCGAACACCTCCATATACCTACTGGAACCATTATATTTTATGTCTATGATATTTATACTTATCATTATATTTATACTTATCATTACATATCAGAATTTCGACCCCTCCATGACATTTTTTCAGTCACATAATCACCTACCCGGTGTCTGTCATATTCCAATATTGATAGCGCTCTACAAAAAAAAATATGATGTAGTAAGATAAATAAATAATAAAAATATTATTTTTATAGCTTTTTATTCAGGCTAGTAATTATAATAGAATAAAAAGTCTAATATATTTAACAAGAAAGCTTATACTATATGTAATAGACTCAAAAAATAATCAAAAATCGACATCTTACAGTATTGAGATTCATTTTAAAAATTAAACATAAAATAGGAACTTTGTATCATTAATTTTTCAAAATTCAACAATCAACTAATAAATCAAAACAAGAATTTTAATTGAAATGGAAAAATTTAAACATAATTGCAAGCCTCAGACTTTACATTTTTTCGCGACAGCATTCGCATAACATTTGTGAACATCCCAGTCAAATAGGTTTTTTGCAATGGAAACACATGTACTGGGTTTTTCTTTTCTTTTTCGGGTCACATATAGAGCAGTACTTGCGGATTGCCAGTCGTTCTGGTGGTTCAAAACTACTTCCTGAAGACCCTGAAGCAATTTCTGGGTCCAATTGTAGCACGCGACGAAGGGAAAGCGAAATTTCCCGCTGTATGCCTGGGATTGTTACTCTACGCTCCATATGAGGTTTCGTCAGATGTCCCGCCAGTTTTTTCATAAATGTGAATCTGCTTTCAGCTTTTTGAGTTTCAGTAGCTAAATAAACCACGAACGAGTTAGAGGCTGATATATCCAATAACCTGTAAAATATAGCCAGTGGCCATCTGCGTGTCCGACGGCCCGTTGAATAGTTAGAGCATCTTTGATCTAATAAATCAACTCCAATTTTGGTATTATTGTAGAATAATATAATTTCTGGTTTCTTGGAATTTTCATCCCTTTAGGCGCGATTGGTCCAATTCGCGATTGGTCCAATTCACCTTATTCGCGATTGGTCTAATTCGCGTTTGGTCCAATTCGCAATTGGTCCAATTCGCGTTTGGTCCAATTCGCAATTGGTCCAATTCGTGTTTAGTCCAATTCTCAATTGGTCCAATGTTATGTAAATTCAAAATTAAACAAAATAACATTTTTTTTATGTACGTAATTTATTTATTTATTTTTACTTTATGCACGTTGTACATGGGCGGACTTAATGCCATAGGCATTCTCTGCTATTATATACTATATTTATTCATAATCAAATCAAGCTTGTGTTACACAATTATTAATATTATTATAATTATTAAGTTCTTACCAATTATTATATTATAAGCCAAAAATATATACCAAATATATATATATATATGATAAAAACACGGTTTTTCTCTCACTTATCTCAAAGATAAGGGCGAAAAAACTATTATCATATATATTAGTGATCAAAGGTATGATACCAATATAATGACCTTAAAAGATGGAAGTATACGTCACAAACAAAATATAAAAACAACAATTTTTCAAATTCATTATTAAATCGAACGGGATATTTGCCATGTTTGTTAATATCTTCGCGTAACCGATATTTCGGCGCTGTTGCAAGCGCCATGATCACGGTGTACTGATGACCGCTGAGCTCGCGAAGATATTAACAAACTTGGTAAATATCCCGTTCGATTTCATAATGAATTCGTAAATGACCATGTCAATCTAAAATCAAACAATTTTTCACGTAACTTTTTAACTGGTTTTATATAAAAATAACATTTTTTTAATGTACATAATTTACTATATTTCGTGTTACACATATATTATTATTATAATTATTAAGTTCTCGTCAATAATTATATTATAAGCCAAAACTATATACCAAAAATATATATGATAAAAACACGGTTTTTCTCTTACTTATCTCAAAGATAAGGGAGAAAGAACTATTATCATATATATTTGTGATCAAAGGTATGATACCTTATAATATAACGACCCTAAGGCCGGGACTCCACCAAAGCGGAGATGTGTGCGGTGTGCTGTGTGCTGTGCGAGAAGAGATGTTTTTCAGCTCGCGGGACTCCACCAAAGCGGAGATGTGTGCGGTGTGCTGTGTGCTGTGCGAGAAGAGATGTTTTTCAGCTCGGGTGCGAGGCGTTGAGTGCTCAGTACGCATTCTGACACGAAAGGTAGACGATGTCGCTATTATTACAAAAAAAGTATCTTCTTTTACTTGAAGAAGAACTACAGTCTGAAGAAGCAGAATTGATAGCTTTATACTACCTAAACAAAAGAAAACATCGGTTTTGGAAAAGAAGTCACTTGTATTACCATATCAGTCATGGAGAATTTTTTACTCTGTTTAATGAGTTAGATGATGAAAGTTTTACCAAGTCCTACAGACTACCGAGGAATATATTCTATGAACTACATAACTTAATTAAACCGCATATATTTAAGCAAGATACTAACTACAGGAGATCTATCTGCACCCAAGAGCGGCTAGCAGTATGTTTGAAGTAAGTACCTACCTAATTATTTTTTTGTTAATGTGTGTTTGTGTTTATGTGTGTTATCTGCGTTTGAATGTGATCAGTCTTTTTTGAGTGTTTGTTTTTTTTTGTGTAAAAGGGCTAAGTGAGAAGTACTCAAAACGAGAATCAAGAAGTACGAGAATACATGAAAAATATTATGTAAACTGAGGTATGTAAGGATTACGAGAAATCGAGATCCGTTGTCTCTTTCTACCCCTACGGGAGACTGGAGTGATGCATATTATGTAAAAACCAAATATATTTTTATATTATCTTATTTATTCATAAAGAAAACAAAAAAATCAACTGCCGTTCTGGGAGTAGCAAAAAAAACGTAAGGTTATATTAGAAACATAACGTACAAAAAAATTATAACAGTAAATCACATGAGACATATTGCTTTCTTTTCCATATAGTTACAAATTATCATATGTGTCTTCTTCGTTTCTGAATGCTTCTTCTATCTGTTCATCGGTCATGTGCGTATCTTCCAAGCTTGGAACAGGTGCCTGTGTCGAACTTGGACCCGGTGTTTGTGTTGAGCTAGGAACCGGTGCCTGTGTTGAGTTAGGACCACCGGCCTGTGTTGATGTAAGAACCGGTGCCTGTGTTGAGCTAGGACCCGGTGTCGAACTTGGACCCGGTGCTGAACCGGGGGAATACCAATTATTTTCATTTGTGTTATACCATGTGTTTTGTAGCTCAAGTTCTTCCAATTCTAAAAGAACATTGAAAATTTTACGTTTAGCCTGAAGCTGCATATATTGAGAAAGTTTTTTTACACTTTTTGATATCGACAGAAAAAAAGTGTCCATTTCGTCAAGGGTATTATTTTTCTCTATCAATGATTGTATTTCTAGTTTTTCTTGGCGTATTCTTTCACGGTTTGCATGGTGCTGTATAAGTAAATTACTTATTTCATCCGATTTTCTTGTTGCATTTCTGCATGTCGAGGCTGAGACGCTTGATGTCGGTGACGGCGAATGTTGTACAGATGGACGATCTTCTGGAGTGCTTCTTGTATGATTGCTTGATGTTTCAAAAAACTCATCGGTTACATTATTTTCCAATGAATTTGTTTCCTGTTCATTTATATTTGTTTGTGAGGTATAATTTGTAGTCCTGTTTCTATTCGTCATATATGGTATCAAAAATTCCATTACCTTCTCATATTTCCATTCACGAATTTGTTTACCACTCTGTCCACTTCTAGTGGCATTCTTCCTTTTTAATGCGTCCCGGTGGCTGTCTCTCAACTTTTTCCACTTAGATTTAGCCGTTTTTACTGAAATAAAAATAATTGAAATCATTATAAATACTAAATGTTGACATTGCCATAGTCAAAATATACTTACCGCATTATCACTCATGCAGAATTTATAACCATTATAAATATTTAAAAAATACCAGAGTTTCAAGGGAAACCAATTTATAAATAAAAATATCTGAAATCAAACATACAAAACGGATTGTATCTCTCGTACGTGGTCGCGGCAGACGGCGGCGTCGAAATTTGAAATGTTAATAAATAACGAGTGATAAATCCATTTTATTTGTTTGATTTCAATGTGTTGTGCTCGTGTGAATCTTAGACTTTTAATTGTTTATTTTCTATTATTTAAAAATGGCTATAACTTTTGAACGAGTGAAAATTCTGTAAATACATAATTTCAGTAATGCCTAATCTTAGTTGCCTAATTGCCTAATTATAGTTCCGGAAACAACACGACACTGATTAAGATATTATTTTGAAATGACCCTTCTATTCTAACTGAAACCACGACACAAATATAAATCTATATTATAATTATCACAGGTATTTGGCGACTGGTTCAAAATTTTCACAAATAGCTGAAAATTTTAGGATTGGAAAATCGACTGTTTCAAGAATTATAGAAGATGTCTGCGATGCCTTGTGGACAGTATTACAACCTTTGGTTATGCCAGAACTTAATGAAAATGATTGGAAAAAAATTTCAAAGCAATTTGAAGAAATCTGGCAATTCAAAAACTGCGTCGGGGCCATTGATGGCAAGCATGTGTACATGTTTGCACCCCCAAAATCTGGGTCCTCATATTACTGTTATAAACACAGGTTTTCAACTGTAATGATGTGCGTAGCCGACGCTACCCGAAGAATAATTATGGTAGATATAGGTTCAATGGGAAGGTTCAGCGATGGTGGTATTTTTGCTGATAGTATATTCGGAATTCGTTTGAGAGAAAACAGACTAAATCTACCACAGCCACAACCCTTGTACCAAAATGGAGAACCTGTACCGTTTGTTTTTATTGGAGACGAAGCATTCCCTTTGATGCCTAACTTAATGAGACCATATCCACGCGATAATTTAAATAACGAAAAACGAACATACAATTATAGACTTTCAAGAGCTCGTCGTATTGTGGAAGCTACATTTGGTGTATTATCACGGAAATGGTACGTATACCGTAAAGAATTTGAATGTAAAATAGAAGCAGTGGAAAAAGTGATAAAAGCAACGTGTGTTCTACACAACTTTTTAATTGACAAGATGCCTGGCTATCTAGATAATAATGAAACGGGTTTGGCCACGACTATGTTTAACGACACAAACGTGGAAAATCTATTATCGAATGACAATATGGATGCCTATCAAGTTCGAGAAAAATTCTGTAGTTATTTCAACAACGAGGGCGCCGTTCCATGGCAAGACACTCGTATTACAATATTACTTGAACGAAATACTTAGTATAATAAATTGCACTTACCGTCAGATAATTGAGTTTCTTTCAAAACGTTCTCCCAAGCTGCATCTTTGACGTCAGTAAGTTTATAGGTATCTATTGATGTGTTCCATAGACATGGATATTTTTTTACTGATTCAATAAATTGTTCATCCATTACGTTTTATTTAAATTAACTAATTGTTAACGTTGAAAAATACAAACTGCACGAAGTATTCACGATAAAAGCGTGTGCTCGCGTGCACGGTACTAGCAAGATGGCCGGCCGGCGCGCGCGCGGGGTTCTGCGGGTTGCTAGCGGGCGAGAGGGGGGAGGGTGACATCGCTCACTGCACGCCGCTCACATCTCTCGTCTCCACTGCGCGTCGTCCGCGCACAGCTCACATCTCCGCTTCCATCGCGACATACAAATATTACACATCTCCGCACAGCGATCTCCACTGAAGCTGAGCGGAGAGGAGACGTGTCAATAACTCAATTCTATTGGTTGTTTAAAAAACATCTCCTCTCCGCTCGTCTCGTCTCCGCTTTGGTGGAGTCCCGGCCTAAAAGATGTAAATATTCGTCATAAACAAAAAATAAAAACAACAATCTTTCACGTAAGTTTTTAACTAGTTTTATGTAATGATAATCTTAAATAGATAATTTTGTGGAAAAATTTTTTCACTGTTATTGTCCCATTTTCTAATTTTTTAAGTACTTTTCCATATTTTTTATCAAATAGAATATCACGACTTCTCCTTTTGTTACTAATATTTTTGAATAAATTTTGCGTAATTTTAGTATCATAATATTGGCCTTCTCTTCGTAGTTTGTGAAGAAATAAAAACAAATTGGGTTTTTTGGGGATGCGCCGATTCAGCCGAGAATGCCAACCCTCTAAAGCGTTTGTGGTTCTGTGGCGCTGATGAGCACAGCTTAATATAGTTGGTGAGAGCCGTGGGTACCATTCCTTTTCGAAATATTTACGAAATTTGACTACTTTTTCGCTGTCTGGAGCAGATTCTAATATATGAGGGGTATAGAATCAAATGCAGCTAAGAGCACAACCTTTAAATTCTGACAAATTGAAAAAAACATTCTGTCCATATAAATATTCATATTTTCCTATCTGTTTGAACATTAAACAGTTTATTAAAATGCAATTTTTATTTAACGTAAGTATTATATCAATAGGTTAAGAGATGAGACCGCAATCTAAATAAAATGAATTACATAAGCTGCTTTTGATTCTAATTCATTTTATAAGATGTATTTGTTCCTGACAATTCATCACCTAGCTGTTTTTGATACCAACCGACAATGACATTGACATTTGCTGCGAACCTTAGTGATGTGCTAAAGTATCTTCGTCAATATAGCTCTTTGAATTTTATTATTTTCGACGTTTTAGGGACTTGGACGTTATAAGAAGTTTACACCCTTATTTATACGATCGATGTTTTTTGTCTGTTTGATCATAACATGGATAAATATGATTAAAACACATGTGTATTTTATCAGTTTATTTTATTTTTATAGTAGTAAGTATGCGAAAATTATAAGACCAAGGACCTGTTTAATAATTAGACTTATTTGTGAAAATCAGACAAACAGGTCAGAATTTTTTAAACCACTAATAAAGGCGGTTCTTCGTGAGGTTCACAGGAGAGTTCATCTTCACGATCTTCTTCATTTTCATCTAAAGACTCAGTGGTAAGAATATTCGTATAATATTCAAGGCTAGGCAATGTCTTCCAGTCGTTTCCAAAGTGCTTTTGCAAGAGTTTGTTGACGTCTTCCAGTTTTGCTGATTTCACATTAATGAGACCAGGGTTGATTATTGTAGGATTTATGTCTGAGATGTTCTTATTCTTTTTGCATACATTTTGGAACGTGCTTAGGTCTGCTTTATAATAAAGTTCCCCTCTAATCAAGGCATTACCAAGTCGCTTTGATCGTTTGATTATGAATCTTTTAGAAAGAGTTACTTTGAATGGAAGACTGCCGGGTGCTTTCATTGCGGACTGAACTGCTTTTCGCCAATCGAAAACTTCAATAGTATTTAAATTTGTGACAGTTGCGTGGTTTTTCATTACTTCAGTATACTCTTCAGGGTCTATAACAACTTCCATTTTTCTCAACTCTTTTTCTATGTTGCCAAAAACCCGATCAGCTGGCATAAAAGAATGCCCTGTTACGGGAAAAATAAGTTCTATGATTTTGATATTTGGTTTCGACAACAACCACTTAGATAACATCCCAAGCATTGTCGTATTTTTATTTTGACCCACGCAACCGTCGGCTATTAAGCGGATACGCGTGATATTGGTCAAGTCCGTTTTATTTAAGTGATGAAATACCACCGACGCTATTTCATTTGATCCTTTACAGTGAACGTCTTCTGTCCAAATATAGCAAAACACGTTGTTTTTATTCAAAGGATCCTTTGAGCTACCTTCAACCACAGTTGCATTGTATAAATACAATTGCCTGCTGTAATAACAAATTTGATCTGGAACCTTAGGGAGTGGAAGGTTTTTTTGACAATCAAATGAGAATGTTTTCATGCCTTCCTGTTTTTCCTTGAGAAAAGTATAAAATGCGTTAGCTCGGAGGCGATGGACTCTTTGTTGTATCCTCAGATCGTTTCGCTTTGATTCGTCCTTTTCAATTTTAAATCGCTCAGCAAAATTCAAACAGGTAGAACACACATCGGTACGTGGATTGCCGAAGCCGAGGTTATAATTCTCGTTAAATATTTGACGAAAGTATGACCTTTTTATAGCCGTGTGTGCAGTTTCCGCAATGAACATTTTATACAGCTTGTTTATATTTAGCGTACTTGGCAAATATCGTCTGGCGGAGCTGCTACCACGGCAATAGTGGCTGTCTGAACATTTTAAAGAATTGATGTATGCTTGAATTACATCTTTCTTCCATTCGTATAAATGAGTTTTATGGTTCCCTCCTCGTCTCTCAACAGGCCCAGTTCCATCACGAAAAAAGTTTGCAATGACATACTGTACTCGGTATTTTGTTATGTTCAAACACCGCAAAAACGTATTTTGACAGACAGGAATAAGTTTTTTGTTGGCATAAATATGATATTTTATTGTGAACTCACGTCCTTTTCTTGATGTGTTTACTTTGCGTCGTTTTACAGATAGACCATTGCAACATTTTAAGATAATAGCGTCTTGCGATAATTTGTCAGTGTTTTTATAAAATAATTTATGAAAATGCAATAAGTCCTGCATTTTAAGCATCTTGCACTTCAATCTTTTCTCATGGTTACAGGTGGGTCGCCGTGGCAAATCTTGTGATGAATATCTGAAAGGAGATAGTAAATTGTATTATTTTTAGCACCTATTGTAGAAAATTTATCAAAAAACTACTGTGACGCATTCGTCACGGAAGTTGTTGATACACAGTGTGCGTCCCTATAAAGTGTAGTATATGTGAAAAGGGGGGCTAAAATAACCTAAAATTGTTCGACAGAAAAAAAAAATATTTAAGTATAAAAATAATGAATTAAAATAACTGCAGAATTGAATGAATGCAAATTAAATTACACTGTCATTAAATTAAAAGGAAGATAGAAATTAAAAATAAATTAGATGTTAAAAGTAAAAATATCGTGATGGCTCATATGTAACATGCGGGCCATCACTAAACTTACCGCTCCTTTTTCTTTAGATTACGCTTCCAAGCCTCTGGGTTTTTTCCTTTTTTTCGCGCAGTTTTCGATGTCACAGGAGTAACGTTTACTTCCATTATAATTATGGAACACAATTTTTCTTACTAACTTCAGAAAAACACTCAAATCTTATTTAAAATCAAGTAAATCTGCAGCACTTCTAGTACGACGAACACCATATACGCCATATTAGTTTCTACGCCATCGCCTCGCTGTGATTGGTCGATTCCGATTTGAGCTGTCTTTGATGTTTACATGCCGTTTTTTAGCTAGCTCTGATCCCAATGGAGATTTATAAACTGGTTTTTGTATTATTTTAAGCTAAGTTTGATTCAAAATTATAAGTTGAGTTCATAGACAATTGACAGACGTTTATTTTTGCATTCATAGTTCAGATTTAAAAAAAGATGCAACGAGCTGCTTTTGATTCTATACCCCTCATATATCTCCAAGCTTCTGGAATGCGATTAGCTGGGAATAATGGAATCACCGATGCCTTCCTAGTAATATTTCGACCCTCTCTACTTTCATTCAATTGAATCTTTTTTGAGTATCTCCATATAGCGTCATTAACCTTTAAGTACCGACGTGCCATTTTAGTAACATAAGTACCGACGTGAGGTCTGCTAGACCACTATAGCTTTAGTAAGAAAAACTTTCATATTACAAAATATTTTTTTGTTTTAAATGTGTCTGTGTAATAATTATATATTTAGTTATTGTATAAATAAAACAAAATAGAGAAGTTTTAATATTTATTATTTATTATTAGAAGGAACACAGTCTCCATTTCTTTGGGAGAAAAAATTAACAGTTAACGTTTTTAGAAATATTTATCAATAAAGTTTTTTTTTTTTTTGTTTAAGATATTTTTTTTATTAAAGATTACTAACTAACAAATCAAATAAAATTAAAATTCAACAAAAAAATAACTAATTTCTTAGAAATTGCAAGGCATCATTATAGGAAATATCACAATTATTTACAAACACTCTTTGCATACAGGCTTACTACATTGTAGGCACACATGTTTCATGCAAGTATCGCATTTATAAGCAGTCTTACGCTTCAGTCTTGAAGGGCAAATGTGACAGAGTTTTCTTGTCTGATTACCCTCGGCTACTTGATTATCTTCCCTCACATCTTCTGGAGCATCTGTCCCTAGAACTCTTTTTATCGACGCAAGCAATTCTCTCGGTAGATGTTTATTTAGAAACCGGCGCTGCATTTGTGGAACCACCAGAGATCTTGCCAGGAGCTTCAAGAAGACAGATCTGTCTGCTATTTTGTCATGCGAGTGGTAATTGTACAGAATACCTGCGTTTACGGCGCTTAGGTCTAGTATCCGAAAAAATATTGCCATCGACCAACGCCGAGTTCTACGACTACTGTTATAAATTGAATACTTTTTGTCGAGCTCGTCAACTCCCCCTTTTGTCGAATTATAGTACGATATAATTTCAGGTTTATTGACTTCTTCATTCATCTCTTCATTGTGATGCATCGATGACAACAGAAGAACAGCTTTGTTCTTTTTTGGCACATGGGAGACAAGAGTAATATCTTTGGTAAATCCATAAAGCGTAGAACCAATATCACGAGTTTTTTTTGGTAAAAGCTCAGGGGGTATTTCTCTTTTATTCTTTTTTAGAGTACCCACAAATGTCAGGCCTCTTTTTTTCAACTCTTCAACACACTGCATAGAACTGTACCAATTATCTGCAGTAATATTTCGATTACTGCCGTGCAAGTCTCTGATCAATCTCAATACACATTGTGTGGGCACCTGGAGCTTCTTTTCTTCTTCTGTCAATCCTTCACCGTCTGAATCTTTCCCAGAATATATGTAACCATCATAAAAATAAAATGTTTTTGAATCGCAAATTGCTTGTACCTTCAAGCCATATTTGGCAGGTTTTTGAGGCATATAGATAATGAAATGCGAGCGGCCTCTAAACCCAGTCAGCATTTCATCAATGGTCGCATTTATGCCCATATTGTAATTTTTACGACAGTTGTTTACGAATTTGTTGAAAACAAATGAAATAGCTGCGGTTTTATTTTCCTTTTGTCTTTCTAACCTTGTGTCAGGGTTGTCGAATCGCAGGCAATTCAGGAGATACATAAATCTGTTTTTTGAGATAACACATCTAAAAATGTCACGGCCAGTACCATCTGTAGCATATAACAAATCACAGTCTTCGTGATTGGACTTGAATACCGCTGAATATAAAAGAAGTCCCAGGAAAGCATTTAGCTCAATTTCATCAATATCATGCAACTCTGTTACATTTTTGAACGATGCTCTGTACTTTTGCAACTTTGAATTGGTCCATGTAAGAATTTCTTGATATATAGAATCATCAAAAAACTTACGCCAAATGTTTAGAGCATCTTTTGGATCAGCTTCAGATAGAGTTGAAGACGATGTTGCAGATGCAGCCACAATGTTGTGCCGAGGTGTGCGCACACCGCTGGTATTGAATGGGGCTTTACTCCACTTGAATCGATTTTTGTCAAAATAAAATCGCGATTGATTGGCCTCGTTGATTTCAATTTCTTGCTCTTCCGCCAGCTCACTATCTGACCCTTCCTGCTCAGATGCCGAATCATGGTCACTCCCGGCAATAAAATTCGGATCGATGTCATCAGAATCTGACTCTGAGCTCTCATTTAGCCATTCCATTATCGCCTCTTCTTGGTCTTTATTTGGAGGCCTAGTTTCGCGTTTCTTTTTAGTGGCAGGAACACTCTCATTTTCTTTTGAGGCTGCACGTTTCACACCCGATGTACCCGGCCGATTCATTTTTATAACTAGCTGTAAATAAAAGAGAAATATTGTAAAACCTAGAAAAAGTTGAACCCAAAAAAGTTACGTAAGTACAGACGAGTGGTCTGTCAGACCACGCGCGAACTTATACAAGACATAACTCACCAGAAACGCAAGCGCCGACACAGCCACACTCCACGAACGTTGCCGGGCGACTGCCTGAGGGGTACACAAAAGCGCGGGGGGCTACGTCTCTGTTAACATATTAAACCACCGTATCCGAACGCTCCAAGTGTCTGTCAGACCACACGTACTTAAAGGTTAAAATGATGGTAGCATCCACTCATTTTTGCCTGAGGAAAGACAGCAGAAGCGGCGTTTATTTGCGCCTTTTCATAATCGCATTTTAAAGATTTGACGTTAATACCTAATTTTTCCTTTAATAATGCGAAAACACGTAGGTAAGTTTGTTCTGTTTTATTGGGTAGCAACATATAAAAAACAGGTATAATGTTTGTTTTCGTTTTAGTCGAGTTTAAATCTACATGTAGCACGTAAAGCTGGTAAAATGGCTTTGGAACTGTTTTGAAAGTACCATCCGCAAAATAACATTCATGATTCTTAGCAATTTTTCTACCTAATCTTGTCCCGAATACAAATATTTTTTCACCATCTTCACCTTCATCTTCAATTAATAAAAATTTATTCGTAAGTGCTTCTGGTAATTGCAAATTTTTTGTGCTGTTATAATTCAATAAACTAGTTTCTAAATATTTCTTTCGAGCTCTATATAATGCAGAAGTACAGAAGAGTGTAAGCTGGATTATAGGAATTTAATTGGATCTCTTATGTACTTATCGGTTTGTTCCAGACCTGACATTTCTTTCGCAGTGAGTTATTTAAGCCAGTTTAATGATTGCTTTTCAGAGGCTCATTGGAAAGCTGCGAGGAGGGTGTTGCGTTATTTAAAAGGTACTCAGAGTTGTTGTATTACTTTTAAGAAAGGTGGTACAGCAGAGATTGTAGGACACACTGATGCTGATTGGGCTTCTAATGAAGTGGATCGTCGCTCCTACACAGGGTATGTGTTTAAGGTGTTTAATAACATTGTATCTTGGGAGAGTCGCAAACAGCGTACCGTGGCTCTGTCTACAGCAGAGGCAGAATACATGACAATCTCTGATGCCTGCAAAGAAGCTTTGTATCTGAAAAGTTTCTTGGCAGAGTTGTTTGGGTCGGCATACAATATTAAATTGTATACTGACAATCAGTCGGCGCTTAAATTGTGTTCTAACAATATTATGCATGGGAGAACTAAACATATCGACATTAGACACCATTTCATAAGGCAGTTGGTCGATGATAGAACAGTTTGTTTGAACTATGTAACTAGTAGTGAACAATTCGCTGATGTTTTAACGAAAGCGTTAAGTCAGGACAAACATGTTAAGTTTGTTAGTGAATTGTTTAGAGTTATTTAGTTGTTTATATTTTTTATCAAGACTGTTATTTGTTTAGTTATTTTTATTGTATAGTTATGTTTAAGGGAGGGTGTTGGTGAGGTACAACCTCCATGTAAACCTAACATAAGAAAAAAGGAATATTTGTATATTTGAATTGTTGACAACTGCATTACAGTTCTTTTTTTCTTGTCACTCTTATAATATATTTTCACCAGAAAACATGTGTGTCTTTATATTATCCATCAAAAGCGTTTGTGGTTCTGTGGCGCTGATGAGCACAGCTTAATATAGTTGGTGAGAGCCGTGGGTACCATTCCTTTTCGAAATATTTACGAAATTTGACTACTTTTTCGCTGTCTGGAGCAGATTCTAATATATATCTCCAAGCTTCTGGAATGCGATTAGCTGGGAATAATGGAATCACCGATGCCTTCCTAGTAATATTTCGACCCTCTCTACTTTCATTCAATTGAATCTTTTTTGAGTATCTCCATATAGCGTCATTAAAATGATGGTAGCATCCACTCATTTTTGCCTGAGGAAAGACAGCAGAAGCGGCGTTTATTTGCGCCTTTTCATAATCGCATTTTAAAGATTTGACGTTAATACCTAATTTTTCCTTTAATAATGCGAAAACACGTAGGTAAGTTTGTTCTGTTTTATTGGGTAGCAACATATAAAAAACAGGTATAATGTTTGTTTTCGTTTTAGTCGAGTTTAAATCTACATGTAGCACGTAAAGCTGGTAAAATGGCTTTGGAACTGTTTTGAAAGTACCATCCGCAAAATAACATTCATGATTCTTAGCAATTTTTCTACCTAATCTTGTCCCGAATACAAATATTTTTTCACCATCTTCACCTTCATCTTCAATTAATAAAAATTTATTCGTAAGTGCTTCTGGTAATTGCAAATTTTTTGTGCTGTTATAATTCAATAAACTAGTTTCTAAATATTTCTTTCGAGCTCTATATAATGCATCTTTTATCGATTTAAATTGGGGAATAACTTTGGGATTTAAAATCCGGGTCTTTTCTTCAAAAATACTTTGCACTGGACCTAAATCACTACATACTGCTTTCTTTAATTCTGTAGTTAGCTTTGGTAATTTATAACTGCAATCTGACTCACATGTATGTCCTGTTCTAGATTTTCTTAAAATAGTTTTTCTTATTGCGTCTATGGTGACAGAAGCACTACATATTTTTCTTTTATTACACCGCCACAACGAACTTCCATTCTTATTATTTGTATTTAGATTGTACCGATATCTTTTGTAAATCAGTGTATCATTACCTCGTTCATTTTTTACAATTTCGAACTGTTCCGTATTTGATCTTACCATTTTAAACTAAGTTAACAACTTTTTAAGTGCAGAACTTAATTGCCATAAACTCAAACAATACATGACAGATTTGTTAACACATTTTTTTTATTATCTACCCTCAATTTTTGTGAGATTCCTATGCGTTTTGTTTTTGCAACCGATAATGAAGAAATCAAGTATTAGGTTAAATATTAGAAATTAAATTCAAATATACACCTACATATAATAAAAAAATGTTTGGATACTTGCTCACAGCGCCATCTGACTAGATGGTAGAAAGTTAAACTTAATTCTTTTAATATCATATAATATGGAGTACGTATCCATAGACAACTGATACCTTTTTTGAATACATACATATCATAAATACATCAAATTTTAATATGTGACTCAGTGGGCGTAGTATGCGCCTTCTGTGCACGAGGTTGTGGGTTCAATCCTCATACAGGACAAAAATTTGTGTGATCCTTATATAGCTGTTCTGACTCTGGGTGTACTTTGTGTCCGTTAATTGGATGTGTCCCCCGCGACACAGGGCTAGTGCAAGTGTTGTCAAAAAAATTATTGAGATAATTTTATAACACACACACACACACATACCCCATTTATATATGTATAATAATAAAAATATCATAAAAATGTATAATTTAAGAAACGTCTATTCTGGACCAACCGCGAATTGGACCAAATGCGAATTGGACCAAATGCGAATTGGACCAACTGCGAATTGGACCAAATGCGAATTGGACCAACTGCGAATTGGACCAAACGCGAATAGGACATAATTTTGAACATTGGACCAATCGCGAATTGGACCAATCGCGCCTAAAGGTTTTCATCCACATCTGGTGTGTGATGCATACTTGAAACTAAGACGACCGCCTTGTTTTGCTTCGGAACATACGATGTAATTGTTTTGTCTTTCGTAAAAGCAAAGATAGAGGAATCGACTGATCGCTTACGTGAAGGCAAGAATTCAGGTGGAATATCTCGCTGGTTTTTCCTCATAGTACCTACCAATGTCAACTGTTTATCTTTCAATAAATTTACTAGTTCTATAGATGTGAACCAGTTGTCAGTCGTGACATTTCTGTGTGTCCCTTCTATGCAAGGAAGAAGGCGCATCACTGCTTGAGTAGGTTTCTTCAGCCGACTGTACTCGGTGGGCAAGTTCAATCCATCAGACTCTTTTCCTGTATAAATATAGGCATTGAGAAGATAGCCTGTTCTTGCACAGTGGCGGGGCAACAACTAAATTTGATGTGGGCAAGACAGATTTCGCGAGGCCCTGTTCTATGGCGACCTGAAGACGGATTTTACAAAATAATAAAAACAAACAAAACAATTAACACTGCCAAGTTTTTATTCATAAAAATACAAATTAGATTAATAAGTATTAAATGAAAAATTACAAATCGTTAATATAAAGGTGGAGATATACATTTCTTAAAGTGTATCTTAAAAAACATTAGATTTCTTTATTAAAGGAACAGAAATTTCCTGCTTCTAACGTTACTAAATTCCTTAATTATGGTATCGTAATTCAGCCTAGATGCCAAATCTGATTCAATTGATAAAACAGCCAAAGCTGAAAGTCTTTCTTGGCCCATTGTGTTTCTCAAATAATTTTTTATTAATTTTAATTTTGAAAAAATTCTTTCAGCAGAGGCTGTACTTACCGGAATTGTTAATAAAATTCGGATGACAATGTAAATATTTGGGTGAATTTCTTTCAAGCTATTTTCTGTTATGTATGACAGCAGCTGTTTCATGTCTTTAATGAAGTTGGGTAAATTCGGGATCATTGTATTTAATTCTTCATATAATTCAAATGGTTGGAAGTCACTGCTCTCACCCACACGCAGGACGTTATGTAAATCGTTACAGTGTTTTAATATTTGCTCCTGTGGCATATTTTTTAGCGCGCTTAAATCATAGAGAAAACCAAAGTCTTCAAAATGTTGATTTAAAGACGTAAATCTTAATTCCATATTGGTTATTATAGAATCAATCATGGCGTAAAAAAATCTGTTTGATACCGGATTTTGGGAGACTGTATAGGTTCATCGCTGCTTTCATAATCGAACATCCTTTTCTTTTTGGCTACTCTTTTATTCTTAAACTCTTGGCAGGTCATAACAGCTTTTCTCAGTAAATTTCCGAACATCAGACAGGGATTTCTCAAATCCAGTTTCCCGATACTCTTTTATCCATTCACAAAATGTGTGTAAATGTTCAAGAGCAATGCTTAAATGAATTTGTACTGATTGCCATAATTTACTTATTATATTAACACGCAATAATATCTCATACCACACATGTAAAGATACGATAAATTCTGAACTTAACATTTCATTTAGTATTGAATCGCAATCACTGAGAGGAATCAGACAATTCCTCCGTTTGATTTTTTAAGTTATTTATGCATTCAATCACTTCATCAAATTGCAATAATACGGCCTTTACTGCTTCGACTCTACTTTCCCATCTTGTGTCTGATAAAGGTTTTATAGTAAGTTTTAATTTTCCTTTTATAAAATCCCAGCGCTTGCTTGATCTTGAAAATAGCAAATAATTTTTTTGTATGAAACCAAAAAAAGTTTTTGCTACCATAGATGAGTTCGCTGCATCTACCAATAGTAGATTCCAACTATGACAGCCACAAGGTGTGAAAAATGCCCTAGGGTTAATATTCAATATTCGAGTTGTAACTCCACTATTTACACCTACCATATTTGCACTATTGTCGTATCCCTGGCCACGGCAGTCCTGAATATTTAAGTCATATTTTTCTAGGTGTTCCAGTATAGCATTGGCTAAATATTCTCCAGTTGTCTGAGTAACAGCTAGAAATCCCATAAAATGTTCGACTATTGTACCAGTTGACGTATCACAAAATCTTAAGATAACCGACATATGTTCAACTCTATTACAATCTCTAGTGCAATCGAGCAAAAAAGAATAATACTTTGCTTCTTTAACCTTGCGAATAATTTCATTGACAACTGTTTTTGACATCAATATGATCAATTCATTTTGAATATCGTGACTTAAATAATGGTGTGAAAGTTGTTTGTCACTAATGCGTTTCATGTGTTCACGTAAAGTAGGATCAAATTTTGATATCAGTTTAAATAAATCTATGAAATTACCGGAATTCTTAATACCGTCACCTGTCTTAAGAGATGCTCTGTGACCTCTAAATGCAAGATTATGAGAGGCCAAAAAGTTTATCCTTTAGGCGCACAATGGGGATTTCTCATAACGGGGATTTCTCAAAATGGGGATTTCTCAAAATGGGTACATGTACACTTAGCTACAAAAAATAAAATTGCCTTATTTTGAACATAACATTTACTCTACCTAATTGAAAATACAAACTGAAAGAAATCAATTCATCGAACAAAAAAAGCTTCCTATAGGTTTCCTATAATTAAGTTTTACACTGCTGCTCACTCGGTTATGCTACTCAATATATCATTGTACTTAGACTAAGAGCAAATAATTGTAAATAGACCAAAAAAAAACAAAGCCCGCTGAGTTTCTTGCCGGAGTCTTCTCAGGCCGGGGCCGCGTTCCGAACCGGTGGTCCATTTGCTGAACTAGTCTTAATTGTATATTATTATTTTGTGACGTTTCATAAGAGCCGCGTGAGGTGGTCTATGTGGAAAAATAAAGATTTTGAATTTTGAATTTTGAATTTACAGCAGTAATTTCATGTACACCAATTGTTTCAAAAATTTACCAAAAGATAAATTTCCCTTTTTCAATTCTTTTTGAAGCCTCTTGTATTTTAATTTAAGCCCTGTTATCGGTTTAGCTCTTTCCCGGTTTTTGCCTGGCTTGCGGGAAAACTGATATCATGTCGATCGAATTTCCTTCATTTAAAATACGACGAACAGTTCTGGACTGATGACCAGTTGCTTTGGTTACTCTTGAATGGACTGCATTGACAATGCAAACAAAACAAAAGGGAGCCAAGAGCCAATGCAAGACACATTGTAGCTCGAATATTCTTATCACAAAGACGATTTCTTTTTTTGGTTATCAAATCTCTGGATTTTGAAAAAGACTGCTCACTTGGGACACTTGTTGCCGGAATCACTCTAATCGTGTTTAGAATTGTATATCAATACAAAGTATTTCTTTACCTATACGACAGTAGGAATATCTTTTCATGTGTTTTAGCGGTTAATATCCAAAAACAATTTCTAAGACACCACTTTTACACTTCTGGACCTACGACCTTCGTCTTAATGTTTTATTCTTAAATGTGTCGTCATAAACAATAAATGTTTTTTCATCATATTGTCAACATATTTTTTCGGTCTATGAAACAAGTAGAAAGAAATATGTTCTTTCTGGGTATATAATAAAAAAAACTACATGTATTGCACAACATTTTTTTGAGTCGAAGTTACATCGAGCCAGTCCATGAACTCTACTTTTGTTAAAAACTCGAGTTTGATTTGTAACTCGAATTCTTTTTAAGAGTCTTGTATCAAGTTAAGACTCGTGCTGGACTGCACTCTGGACTCTTGAGTTATGAGCATAACGAACCCCGTGAAATTAAGCCGAGTTTGTATAAATCGACTCCCGGACTCGAGTTTTCTTCAACACTAACCATATATCCGGTGCTGGCACATAAAGCCCAATTTTTAAAACCTTATCGGCTTTCCCCTGATGAATTGTTTGGCGTAATGTTTGCCGTAGTATAGGATCATGCTTTCATCAACGCTATAATTCTCATCCAGCCCGTAATGCTTTGTGAAAGATTCGCCAAGACTGTCTAGCAGCGGCCACAACTTATACAGCCTGTCAGATGATGAAGATAAATGATATATTATCATTAAGGTGTTAATTTTGTAGTATAGATTCAAATCCATTGCAGCGGATATTTTCTTGAAGAATTTTTGGCACATCATTGTTTTTAGAAAAATACAATCTTTTATTTGGTAGTTTAGCATAGCCGGACAATAACACGGCTTCCAAACCATCTTCTGTAACCATCATTGGTTTGTTTTTCTGACCTGAGCCGATATTTCGGACGTTATGCTGTAATGGGTTAACTTCATTTTTGTTGGCCGGCACTTTCAAAACTAGCCCAGATAAGTATAACGAGTGAATGTTCTCCATTTTTTTTAAATTTTGTAACAGGCTTTGCAAAAGCATGTTTAGCATTTTTTAATTTTGGAAAAAGTCCAATTAAGTCATAACCTTTTTCTAGCCACTTAACTTCGACATCTTCATACAGCTGTGGTATTGGTGTGTCCGTATTTTCTGCTGCATGTCGTATGTCATTTAAGGCAAGGTCTATTTCATTTTGCAGTGGTATTTTATTGCATGTATGTGTTTGTTCAGCTTGAACCGCCATTTTCTTATTTTTAATTTTGTAATCTTGAAACTTTGCTTCCTTCTCTAATAGAGAAATGAATAAAAATAACTTAAGGTGGATACCTATTCTAATTCGGAGACGGTGATGCCAGCCTTCTAACGAGCTTGTCCTAATGTTTTGATTATAACTGCTCAAAACGTCAGTTTTTTTTAATCCATTGATTATGGAAATATTCTTTACAAAATGTAGATACATTTATCTAGTTAATTAACCTGTGCTATATTTACACTTTTAACACTTGAACCTAAATATAAATGTAGAACATACATTTGAGAAAAACGCGGTGGCGTTGATTTAAAAGTACCATCTGCGTAGTATGATCTTTCTCGCCGTATATTTTTTTTTGCCGAACTGGTTGCCAATACTACTGGGTGGCGCAAAAGTAAAGACCCTATTTGGTTCGGCTATAACATTTTTTCTAAATTAGAAAACTAGATTTAGGTTTTTTTAAATGTATATTTGTACCATTAAATTTCGTACCATTAGGATTTAAAGATGATGTCTTTTAAATGGTGACCTCCAGAGTTGATACACATTTGAGCCCTATTTATGACATTTTGCATAACTTGCCGTAACACTTCCTGCGATATGTTCGTTATTTCTTGACGAATGTTTTCTTTTAGAGCTGCGAGAGTCTGTGGCTTGTTCACATACACCCGAGATTTCAAAAAAACCCCAAAGAAAGAAGTCTGGACTGGTCAGATCGGGTGATCTTGCAGGCCAAGGCAAATCGCCAAAACGAGAGATAACTCGGCCTGGAAAAGCGTCCCTCACTAAGTCCATAGTGTCGCGCGCTGTGTGTGCCGTAGCGCCGTCTTGTTGAAACCAGATGTGCTCCAGCCCCAATTCGTCCAAACTGGGTATCAAAAACTCACGTAACATGGTTCTGTAGCATTCTCCAGTGACAGTTATCGCATTGCCTCCAGCGTCTTCGAAAAAATAGGGTCCGATCACTCTGTCAACACAGATGCCACACCATACAGTAACTTTTAGTGGGTGTAGAGGTGTTTCTTGAATAATGCGCGGATTATCAGTGCCCCAGAACCGAGTATTCTGCTTATTGACATGCCCTGAGAGATGGAAATGCGCTTCGTCACTCATAACCAATTTTGAAGGAAAATCATCCTCTTCAAGGTTAAGGTTTATGACGCGCTGGCAGTAATCTAGACGAGCTCGGTGGTCAGCAGGCAGCAGCTGATGAGTCATTTGAGTTTTATACGGGAAAATCTTTAAGTCTTTCACCAAAATACGCTGCAGGGTCCGTCTGGAAATGCCCAATTGCGTGGCACGTCGCCTCGTTGATGTTTCTGGACACTCTTCCACATCTTCGCGCACAGCATCGATATTTTCAGCTGAACGGCCTGTTCTTGGTCTCCCAGACTTAGGTCTATCCAATGTTGAGCCAGTTGCTTCAAGGCGTGTGGCAAAGCGTCGAATTGTGCGACCAATCGGTGCCGGACGGTGGGGAAATCGTCGACGAAATTCACGTTGTGTTCTTATCACTGATGAATTATTCCGTAAGAACATTGACACAATTATTCCACGTTCTTGGGGAGTAAAACGGTCCATGTTTATTTTCAGTGTATTTTACATTTGTTCACTACACAATTTTCAACAACAGAATGACAGAAAATGTCATATAAAAAAAATAAAGGTATTTTCTTTAGTGCCAGTACTTTTGCGTCACCCAGTATAATCTTTTCAGTTAAGGTCAGGGAGGTAACAGTGACTCGGTATTTTTTCAGAAAGCTATATTTTAAACAAATTACATAGGATTTGCTTGTAATTCGCTCATATTGTAGGTGATACATTATATTTTAAATTAGCGTTAAGGTTTGTTCGTTTTAAACAACGTAAAAAAAAATATGAGCATAAAACTAAAAAAGGGGAATTGAGTCACTGTGTACTACTGGATGTACACACTGACCCACTACTGTAGTACACAGTGACTCTAATAGTACCTACATAGTGACTCAGGCGTAGCAAGAAATAAATAAAACCCGAAGTCTTTCATAATTTTTATTACAAATTTTAACATAATAATCACAATTTGTTTCTTGTACATATTAACACTATGCTTACATTTTTTAAGCGAAGTTATAAGATAACATCTCAGTCTCTGAGTTAACAAGTTCAATCTTTTTTTCAAACTAGCTACAACAACTTTAATTGAGATCAACTTAGTTATAGCTAACAATTACGTAAAAAATTGATAAGAAGAATACACTTAGGTACATATTGGAAATATAATTCTCATCGCAATTTAAACTTAAATGAATAATTTTGGCACTATCGCCAAAGACGACCATAAAGTTTCGGATCTATAAACAGACATTGAGATATTTGTTTTGCTGTTAGGTACATAAATATTTAAAACAATCAGAATACTCACAGTGGGTTTCTGGGTATCTTGGCAGGGAGTACCCTGACTTTTTTAGGGTGGATTGGGACTTCTAATGGTTGCCCTTGAGGCAGATCATCAAGTTGAGCATGGAATAAACTGAAATACAAAACAAAAAATGAGGTAGATAAATCAATAATAAATAAGCTTATATACACACACCTTCAAAGTATCGAACATATTTTTAAACATTAGTACTATGAATCCTTTAGGCGCACAATGGGGATTTCTCATAATGGGGATTTCTCAAAATGGAGATTTCTCATAATGGGGATTTCTCAAAATGGGTACATCACTTAGCTACAAAAAATAAAATTGCCTTATTTTGAACATAACTACTCTACCTAATTGAAAATACAAACTGAAAGAAATCAATTCATCGAACAAAAAAAGCTTCCTATAGGTTTCCTATAATTAAGTTTTACACTGCTGCTCACTCGGTTATGCTACTCAATATATCATTGTACTTAGACTAAGAGCAAATAATTGTAAATAGACCAAAAAAAAACAAAGCCCGCTGAGTTTCTTGCCGGAGTCTTCTCAGGCCGGGGCCGCGTTCCGAACCGGTGGTCCATTTGCTGAACTAGTCTTAATTGTATATTATTATTTTGTGACGTTTCATAAGAGCCGCGTGAGGTGGTCTATGTGGAAAAATAAAGATTTTGAATTTTGAATTTTGAATTTACAGCAGTAATTTCATGTACACCAATTGTTTCAAAAATTTACCGAAAGATAAATTTCCCTTTTTCAATTCTTTTTGAAGCCTCTTGTATTTTAATTTAAGCCCTGTTATCGGTTTAGCTCTTTCCCGGTTTTTGCCTGGCTTGCGGGAAAACTGATATCATGTCGATCGAATTTCCTTCATTTAAAATACGACGAACAGTTCTGGACTGATGTCGACTCCCGGAATCGAGTTTTCTTCAACACTAACCATATATCCGGTGCTGGCACATAAAGCCCAATTTTTAAAACCTTATCGGCTTTCCCCTGATGAATTGTTTGGCGTAATGTTTGCCGTAGTATAGGATCATGCTTTCATCAACGCTATAATTCTCATCCAGCCCGTAATGCTTTGTGAAAGATTCGCCAAGACTGTCTAGCAGCGGCCACAACTTATACAGCCTGTCAGATGATGAAGATAAATGATATATTATCATTAAGGTGTTAATTTTGTAGTATAGATTCAAATCCATTGCTGCGGATATTTTCTTGAAGAATTTTTGGCACATCATTGTTTTTAGAAAAATACAATCTTTTATTTGGTAGTTTAGCATAGCCGGACAATAACACGGCTTCCAAACCATCTTCTGTAACCATCATTGGTTTGTTTTTCTGACCTGAGCCGATATTTCGGACGTTATGCTGTAATGGGTTAACTTCATTTTTGTTGGCCGGCACTTTCAAAACTAGCCCAGATAAGTATAACGAGTGAATGTTCTCCATTTTTTTTTAAATTTTGTAACAGGCTTTGCAAAAGCATGTTTAGCATTTTTTAATTTTGGAAAAAGTCCAATTAAGTCATAATCTTTTTCTAGCCACTTAACTTCGACATCTTCATACAGCTGTGGTATTGGTGTGTCCGTATTTTCTGCTGCATGTCGTATGTCATTTAAGGCAAGGTCTATTTCATTTTGCAGTGGTATTTTATTGCATGTATGTGTTTGTTCAGCTTGAACCGCCATTTTCTTATTTTTAATTTTGTAATCTTGAAACTTTGCTTCCTTCTCTAATAGAGAAATGAATAAAAATAACTTAAGGTGGATACCTATTCTAATTCGGAGACGGTGATGCCAGCCTTCTAACGAGCTTGTCCTAATGTTTTGATTATAACTGCTCAAAACGTCAGTTTTTTTTAATCCATTGATTATGGAAATATTCTTTACAAAATGTAGATACATTTATCTAGTTAATTACCTGTGCTATATTTACACTTTTAACACTTGAACCTAAATATAAATGTAGAAGAACATACATTTGAGAAAAACGCGGTGGCGTTGATTTAAAAGTACCATCTGCGTAGTATGATCCTTCTCGCCGTATATTTTTTTTTGCCGAACTGGTTGCCAATACTACTGGGTGGCGCAAAAGTAAAGACCCTATTTGGTTCGGCTATAACATTTTTTCTAAATTAGAAAACTAGATTTAGGTTTTTTTAAATGTATATTTGTACCATTAAAGGACTATATCCAAAACTGGCCTTCCATGGACACGATGTACGCAAATGTAGCTATTGATGAATAATCATGTTTAATTTTTAACGAACTAATAATGATTTCTTGGAGTATCAAGATACATTTTTAAATAATTAGTATTTACTCAATTAGCTTCCTGAAATATATATCACTTTACTCTTGGAACCATCTTTCTCTTTTCCCTAATGCTAAAATGTTGCCAGTTATACTAAAGAACATAATCGATTTTTGATTTGAGACATATGATTATATCGATACAGAGTAAATGTATGGGACACCAGAGTTTCATAACGAATTTATAGATTGACTTGATATAGGTATTGATTTGAAACCTATGACTAATTGATACTTAAAAAAAAGATACATAAACTAAATGATATTGAGTACGCGTCGACTGTGACTCGAATGCGAACGTGAACTGATTCGATGTGATAACTGGTGAAGGATTTTCATATTATAATAGCCTTCCGCTCGCATTGAAGTCGGTTCTACTCAACGATCAAACATAAGATTTTTAAGAATGACTACGAAAACGTACAGATATGTCAGTAATTAAGTAATATACTCGGTTAATAATAGGCTTATTTATTTAAGTATTTATTAGACTTCATGCACGAGTATGTAGGAATATAGGCGGGCTTAATGTTATAGGTATTCTCTACAGTCAACCTAAGCTAAATAGTGAATGTAATAATAAATATTACTTAATTGAATAAATAGTTGCCAGGACAAAATAAGACATAACTAAAATATAAAATAGGCATTCGTTCGACATTGAAATCACTATTTTGCTTATATCACCGGTTTTCAAGCGATAGCACTCACTAGAAGTATTAGATCGCTAGAAGCTTTTTTTATTAGAAATGACTTCCTTTCTAACATAGCGGTTTTTGGGTTCATCACAGATCCATAACCAAACAGGCAAACATACAGGAATATAAAAAAGTTCAGTATCGTTAATATAATGTTTTTTAATACCGCCAATGATCAGTAGGTTGGAGATATTTATTGTGTAATAGTAGATATAAATACGAAAAAGTAGTCTAATATGGTCTCATCTTTGATCATTGTTTTATAATTATGGAATTAAAACTGTTTCTACACGATTCATAATCGAACTTATTTCAATCGATTGAGTTTGTGTTTGTATATGGCAACTGGAAAGAAATCCGTAATAAAAATGTCATGCGCTTGTCATCTTGATTTGTAAATACATTATTCTATTTCTCGTGAAAGCCGAATTTATTCTATTTGTATTGGAAAATGCACCCGGATAAATCTTTCATCACCGAGCCTGGCGAGCCTACTGACTTTGAATCCGTTCATAACGATAATACTGGCACGATTAAGGGAACAGATCCCACGATGAGACAATGTGTGAATTGTGGCATCGACTTATCCCAAAGACGAAGACATGACCTCCGTTCGCAAGAGTTGGCATCTGTTAAAGGGCAATAGATTGCTCCGCAAGTGCTATGTAAAATGTTTTCTGCTCTAATTGTATTGTCAGACGAATAACAGTAAGTAGGTTGCTGCGCTCTTGTCATGACAATAATTTGGTTTTTGAGCTGGACACGGTACCAAGATAATGTAAATCCACATGCCTAATGCCTGGGTAATGTTTTAATAACTTATAAATCCGAATAATAAAGAAATAATGAATACAGCTAATGTTAAATTATCAAAAAATTACTAAATGCTATGGTCAATATATAATATGAATGATGAATTCTGATACAACCATATGATGTTTTTTTATTTCTTACTAGTATGAACTACCAAACCTGTATCATATTTGCCCAATTATTATCTGTCCATATCAGGCCAAGTGCTTATACACGTTGGACACTGTCCTTTCGTACCATTAGGATTTAAAGATGATGTCTTTTAAATGGTGACCTCCAGAGTTGATACACATTTGAGCCCTATTTATGACATTTTGCATAACTTGCCGTAACACTTCCTGCGATATGTTCGTTATTTCTTGACGAATGTTTTCTTTTAGAGCTGCGAGAGTCTGTGGCTTGTTCACATACACCCGAGATTTCAAAAAACCCCAAAGAAAGAAGTCTGGACTGGTCAGATCGGGTGATCTTGCAGGCCAAGGCAAATCGCCAAAACGAGAGATAACTCGGCCTGGAAAAGCGTCCCTCACTAAGTCCATAGTGTCGCGCGCTGTGTGTGCCGTAGCGCCGTCTTGTTGAAACCAGATGTGCTCCAGCCCCAATTCGTCCAAACTGGGTATCAAAAACTCACGTAACATGGTTCTGTAGCGTTCTCCAGTGACAGTTATCGCATTGCCTCCAGCGTCTTCGAAAAAATAGGGTCCGATCACTCTGTCAACACAGATGCCACACCATACAGTAACTTTTAGTGGGTGTAGAGGTGTTTCTTGAATAATGCGCGGATTATCAGTGCCCCAGAACCGAGTATTCTGCTTATTGACATGCCCTGAGAGATGGAAATGCGCTTCGTCACTCATAACCAATTTTGAAGGAAAATCATCCTCTTCAAGGTTGAGGTTTATGACGCGCTGGCAGTAATCTAGACGAGCTAGGCAGGCAGCAGCTGATAGTCATTTGAGTTTTATACGGGAAAATCTTTAAGTCTTTCACCAAAATACGCTGCAGGGTCCGTCTGGAAATGCCCAATTGCGTGGCACGTCGCCTCGTTGATGTTTCTGGACACTCTTCCACATCTTCGCGCACAGCATCGATATTTTCAGCTGAACGGCCTGTTCTTGGTCTCCCAGACTTAGGTCTATCCAATGTTGAGCCAGTTGCTTCAAGGCGTGTGGCAAAGCGTCGAATTGTGCGACCAATCGGTGCCGGACGGTGGGGAAATCGTCGACGAAATTCACGTTGTGTTCTTATCACTGATGAATTATTCCGTAAGAACATTGACACAATTATTCCACGTTCTTGGGGAGTAAAACGGTCCATGTTTATTTTCAGTGTATTTTACATTTGTTCACTACACAATTTTCAACAACAGAATGACAGAAAATGTCATATAAAAAAAATAAAGGTATTTTCTTTAGTGCCAGTACTTTTGCGCCACCCAGTATAATCTTTTCAGTTAAGGTCAGGGAGGCAACAGTGACTCGGTATTTTTTCAGAAAGCTATATTTTAAACAAATTACATAGGATTTGCTTGTAATTCGCTCATATTGTAGGTGACACATTATATTTTAAATTAGCGTTAAGGTTTGTTCGTTTTAAACAACGTAAAAAAAATATGAGCATAAAACTAAAAAAGGGGAATTGAGTCACTGTGTACTACTGGATGTACACACTGACCCACTACTGTAGTACACAGTGACTCAATTCCCCTTTTTTAGTTTTATGCTCATATTTTTTTTACGTTGTTGACTCAGGCGTAGCAAGAAATAAATAAAACCCGAAGTCTTTCATAATTTTTATTACAAATTTTAACATAATAATCACAATTTGTTTCTTGTACATATTAACACTATGCTTACATTTTTTAAGCGAAGTTATAAGATAACATCTCAGTCTCTGAGTTAACAAGTTCAATCTTTTTTTCAAACTAGCTACAACAACTTTAATTGAGATCAACTTAGTTATAGCTAACAATTACGTAAAAAATGGATAAGAAGAATACACTTAGGTACATATTGGAAATACAATTCTCATCGCAATTTAAACTTAAATGAATAATTTTGGCACTAATTCTTAATAATAATCACAGTAAATTGAATAGTTCAAAATTCTTCTCAAGCTACAATAACTTTAACAATTATTGAGATCAAGTCTTAGGTATAGCTAACAATTAAGTAAAATTTGAATAAGAAGATAATTCAGTAAACAATTGAAAATAAAATTCTCACCGCCTTATTAACTTAAATAAACAACTTTTGTACTAATTCTTAATAACAATCACAGAAATATTCAACAATGCACATTTTTTCTAGTTTAAAGTAAGAAGAGATAAATTAACCGAAAAATTGTATAACGGTCTAGAAGAAGTTCCAACTAATGTAGGCTTTGGAAGAATAAATTTTACATCATCCTCCTTCACAAGAGAAAGATCAGCCTTATCTGGTATCAGGAACTTTTGAGTACCAGTTTTGCGTCTTAAAAAAGATATGTAGTATTCTAGATCGTTATTTCTTTCCTCTATTACCTTACCGATGTATTTTGATTTTTAGTAGTTAATTGAACTATGACATATTGTCCTTCCTTGGGCGGGTATAGCAACGGTTTATTCAGGTCCTCTTCCGTAATGGGAGTTTCATTATCATTGTGATGCTCCTCTGGAAGTTCAAGCCAGTCATCGTCATCGTCCGTGTCAGCTGATTGAACGTCACTAAGATTTTCTATTTCTTCGTCGCTATCTAATAGTGTGCGGATAGCTTTTTTTTTCTTAGCCTCAGTTTTTCTTTTGGTTGCATTCTTTTCCTGCTCTATCAAAGTCTTTTCAGGTGTATCGGTAGCTATCAAACTTCGTCCTGGTTTCCTTCGTATTCTCTTCATTTTCCTTGGCCCCGCTTTCACTGGATCTCTAAATTCAAAAGGTGACTTAAAAGACGAATTTGCAGCTGACATTGACGGCGCGCTTATATTGACAACAGGTGTATTTTCAATTTCAAATATTGGAGGAGGAACACTGAACATTGAGCATGGAATAAACTGAAATACAAAACAAAAAATGAGGTAGATAAATCAATAATAAATAAGCTTATATACACACACCTTCAAAGTATCGAACATATTTTTAAACATTAGTACTATGAATAAATGCACGTATTTGAACTAAATGTTCTAACTTTAACTTATGTTAACTTTTTTTTATGTTTTAACTTTTGAAGGGGGGCGTAAATAAAATAAATACATATTTAGGTGTTAGTTTAAAAGAATATTACGGTTCAGAAACCGAAGGCCTGTTAGAGGGACGACCACCACCACGTTGCCCACCTCCTCGTTGCCCACCACGGGTTCGCATTCCTTTACGGGTTGCCATCCTCCCACGTTGCAAACCACTTCCACCTTGATCTTGTTGGTTGTCGTTAATATTACTATTTCAAGCAAAACAAAACCATCATAAACAAACATGCAAAATAAAAACTTTCGTGGAACAACAATATTTTCGGCATCTACTTCGTTATTTTATAGTCGTTTCGAAAAAAGAGTTTGGGCACAGTTTCGATAGCAAAATCATCTGGAAGTGTTAATTTGGCGAAATTAAATAAAATGTCCCGTGCATAATCCCGTTCACCTGTACATTAATCCCATACATTACGTAAAAAAAATCGCCAATTAATACCTCCAGACGATTTTGCTATTGAAACTGTGTCGAAATTATTTTTTCCGAAACGACTGTAAAATCACAGTGTATAGAACTAAAACTATAATTTCGCATCAAAATTTTATTTTAATGTAAATCAAACCAACGTCACTAATAAATAGCTATAAAATCGATAACAATCAATACAACTAAATCATTTCATTTTTTATATGAAATTCTAAAGCCTTATCCATATTTTATGAACTGGCAGCCATTTTGTGAATTAAAACCTATATCTGTGGCGAGTCCCAGAACAGGACTTTGTTGTTATATTATTTTTAAGGTTGGAATTTATGCATTTATCACGTAAGTATACGTATTTTGTAATAAATATAATAACATTGCAGTTTATTATATTAGTGATCTGATTACACATATTCGTGTCAGTTTTGATAATGTTTCAATCTTAATATGACCAAGCAAAATCCATCTACCAATTCGTAAAATGACTTACCCATCGCTTCAAAGCTTGTTTTTGACTTAAAATGTAATTAATAGGCCCATATTAGTAAATAAACTGAAATATTACTTACTGTTCCATCGTCTTTAATGCAGAAACACACACAAAGCTTAGAAAATATAGCACGAACTGGCAAGTAATGCGCGGCAATCTATGACTGAGCAGGTCACAGATAAAACTAAAAAAATTCAATTTATTTGTACTACAGACGTGTAACGTTGCATATCAGAGTGAAATGTCGTTCATTCTTATACGATTTTTAACGCGTGCGAAAGAGTAAGAATTGTCTTTGCTTGGTAAAGAAGGCGCGTAATGAACATCTGGTAGGTCAAGTGGCGAGTCCCACCACAGGACGCGCCACAGACAAGCAACTTTTTAAAAAGTCCCATAGTGGGATCCTCCACAGACGAGAGGTTATTAAAATGCATGGATTATCTTTAGACGTAGGTATGTGTATGCCTAATAAAATGTTTCATGACCTCTGGAAAGATAGTTGAATTCATCCACCCTGTAGGTGTTGCCAATCCCAACGTCCCAGGTGGCGTATTTTTTATCATATGGTCTTTGAAGTTCTTTCTGGGAAAGACCATCACTGGTGGTAAGAAATTCCCACTAGCACTCACGATACAGCACGTTGTCACCAGTGTCCCTCTTTCCCCGCTAGTGACTTTGCCAATAGTTTTTCTGCCAGTGGGGGCGAGAACTTTCTGTGGTTTTTGTACCGTAGTAGTAGATGTCTCGTCGAGATTAAAAATTCTAGTTCCATCAGCAAAAGCAGAACTTCGGGACATAAGATTTTCTAAATTATCATAGAATTTATCAATATTGCTTCGGTTAAAAGCTGTAGCTCTGGCAAGACTGCACGGTTCGGGCTTTTTTAAACTGATGTTATTTCTGCGTCTGAAATAAATTAACCAGTCTTTGCCAGCCATTTGCTTCTCCTCCCAGGAAGCAGGAATTTTTAAACGGTTAATTTTTGCACACTGGAATGCCACCCTCCGGCTTTCTTTCGCTGATAAGCCATAGAACAGAAGAGCACAATGGGTAAAGTAGTTCTTCATTGAAAATTTTATTTACCGAGTAGTTAGGTTCTAACTGCGAAGGTAACAAATCATCAAGTGATGCACAGTTCTTGGTCTTCCAATAATATCTTTTCAATGTAGCAAATGGAACACTAGACTTTTCAGATGCCTTCCTTATGGACTCTCCTCGCCTAATTAACTGCAATCCTTTAATTATTTCATGAGGAGTTTTCCCTATTTTTCTCTCTGTCTTTTGCCGTGGCATTCTACATAAAAACAAAATAAAAATATATTTCAAATCAATTTTGATCGGAAAAAAGTAAATTTGTTCTCCGGCAGGACTCGAACCCGCATCTTTCATCTAACGGTAGGTTAGGGAAAGAAGGTAGGGTAGGGTTACCTAACTAGCAAAATAATTGCACAAAATTAATTACAATATATAAATAATATTATTTATCACCGCTTAAGGCATTTACAATGAAGAAGGTGCACAGTGACTCATGAGTCACTGTGCACCTTTTAAAAACGAGGCACTGTGTACCACTACGCCATTTTCAAAATATTTCTTCACTACAATCCAAACTTTAATCAAAGATAAGAAAACACGAAACCAAAACAATAGATAAGAGATGTAGTATTTAACATAAGTATTGGTTATCACGAATTACTACAAACAAATTAAGGAAAAGAATTGAAACTCACCTCAAAAATATTTTTTACGAGAGCGAAAATCAAAATGTCGACGTCACACCTCCACACAGCGCTCGTTACGCGAGCCGACTAGTTGAAACGTGTAGGGATATTAAGCGCTAGGAATGAGCGATAGAGATAACTGTATACCACCTTTTCTTTCAGCTGTATCATTACTGAGTCACTGTATTCGACCGAGTCACTGTTGCCTCCCTGACCCTAATCCATCTTCACATACTAAAAATTTTTTTTCTAATACGTCTGGTACACTTGTGGCTGCTGTACTTGTATGA
>OY829124.1:25000-43496 GCA_963691645.1 Pelosia muscerda | reverse complement strand
AAAATTGCTGCCCTAAGGTAACCTCGGTCCTCACCCCTCGAACTTGGAAAGCTGATTGCTGGCGAACCACAAGTCCCAGCTGGTCGAGTGGGGTACCGGCGAGGAGGTCTCGACGTCACCTATAGGGATATCCTGTGAAAATTTAGAAAAACCCGGAAACAGAGAAAATGATTTTTCCCTAGGAAAATGAGAAATTATTAAAATTGTGTTTTTCTCGGTTATTAGGGACCCTAGCGGGGCGCGAGAGGTACCTACGGATAGGTCCCGACGTACTCCACAAGGTGGTGTGAGCAGCTATACAGGCCTCCTTGGAAAAATTTTGAATAAACACTGAAAAACGTGAAACTGTACCTACTTAACTGAGACTAAAAGTTGTTTTTCAGGAGAACTACTCTTCCGGGAACTACAGGAGCGGTACCAACGGACGCGGAACGCCCGCGTGCACACGTCTGAAGAACCAGGAGTACAGGTTTGTATGGTCCGAGGACCAGAAAATGCAATTTATGTGTAAATTTAGTAAATTTATTGAATTTTAGGAGGTCGGCCTGATGCTGATGATGATATATTGGTGTTATATACCCTTGCGGGGCGTCGAGAGGTAGGTATTAACGTCGCGCACCTGATGGTATAGAAATATCGCTATGCGTCCTATAAAAAACAGATTTTAAAAGTGTTTTGACTGGAAACAAAGTGTGAAAATTTATGAAAATCTATGAAAACTTGAGTTTTCAATATGGAAACTGTCCAAAATTTTTATCGCGTCGTGTAGACGACGGCGTTACGCTTCCAATGGTATAGCACACTTGGTATTTATTTATAGATTTTATCAATGTAATTACGTATGTGATACTGTTTACAGTCAATTTGATACAAAATTGCTGCCCTAAGGTAACCTCGGTCCTCACCCCTCGAACTTGGAAAGCTGATTGCTGGCGAACCACAAGTCCCAGCTGGTCGAGTGGGGTACCGGCGAGGAGGTCTCGACGTCACCTATAGGGATATCCTGTGAAAATTTAGAAAAACCCGGAAACAGAGAAAATGATTTTTCCCTAGGAAAATGAGAAATTATTAAAATTGTGTTTTTCTCGGTTATTAGGGACCCTAGCGGGGCGCGAGAGGTACCTACGGATAGGTCCCGACGTACTCCACAAGGTGGTGTGAGCAGCTATACAGGCCTCCTTGGAAAAATTTTGAATAAACACTGAAAAACGTGAAACTGTACCTACTTAACTGAGACTAAAAGTTGTTTTTCAGGAGAACTACTCTTCCGGGAACTACAGGAGCGGTACCAACGGACGCGGAACGCCCGCGTGCACACGTCTGAAGAACCAGGAGTACAGGTTTGTATGGTCCGAGGACCAGAAAATGCAATTTATGTGTAAATTTAGTAAATTTATTGAATTTTAGGAGGTCGGCCTGATGCTGATGATGATATATTGGTGTTATATACCCTTGCGGGGCGTCGAGAGGTAGGTATTAACGTCGCGCACCTGATGGTATAGAAATATCGCTATGCGTCCCTATAAAAAACAGATTTTAAAAGTGTTTGACTGGAAACAAAGTGTGAAAATTTATGAAAATCTATGAAAACTTGAGTTTTCAATATGGAAACTGTCCAAAATTTTTATCGCGTCGTGTAGACGACGGCGTTACGCTTCCAATGGTATAGCACACTTGGTATTTATTTATAGATTTTATCAATGTAATTACGTATGTGATACTGTTTACAGTCAATTTGATACAAAATTGCTGCCCTAAGGTAACCTCGGTCCTCACCCCTCGAACTTGGAAAGCTGATTGCTGGCGAACCACAAGTCCCAGCTGGTCGAGTGGGGTACCGGCGAGGAGGTCTCGACGTCACCTATAGGGATATCCTGTGAAAATTTAGAAAAACCCGGAAACAGAGAAAATGATTTTTCCCTAGGAAAATGAGAAATTATTAAAATTGTGTTTTTCTCGGTTATTAGGGACCCTAGCGGGGCGCGAGAGGTACCTACGGATAGGTCCCGACGTACTCCACAAGGTGGTGTGAGCAGCTATACAGGCCTCCTTGGAAAAATTTTGAATAAACACTGAAAAACGTGAAACTGTACCTACTTAACTGAGACTAAAAGTTGTTTTTCAGGAGAACTACTCTTCCGGGAACTACAGGAGCGGTACCAACGGACGCGGAACGCCCGCGTGCACACGTCTGAAGAACCAGGAGTACAGGTTTGTATGGTCCGAGGACCAGAAAATGCAATTTATGTGTAAATTTAGTAAATTTATTGAATTTTAGGAGGTCGGCCTGATGCTGATGATGATATATTGGTGTTATATACCCTTGCGGGGCGTCGAGAGGTAGGTATTAACGTCGCGCACCTGATTGGTATAGAAATATCGCTATGCGTCCCTATAAAAAACAGATTTTAAAAGTGTTTGACTGGAAACAAAGTGTGAAAATTTATGAAAATCTATGAAAACTTGAGTTTTCAATATGGAAACTGTCCAAAATTTTTATCGCGTCGTGTAGACGACGGCGTTACGCTTCCAATGGTATAGCACACTTGGTATTTATTTATAGATTTTATCAATGTAATTACGTATGTGATACTGTTTACAGTCAATTTGATACAAAATTGCTGCCCTAAGGTAACCTCGGTCCTCACCCCTCGAACTTGGAAAGCTGATTGCTGGCGAACCACAAGTCCCAGCTGGTCGAGTGGGGTACCGGCGAGGAGGTCTCGACGTCACCTATAGGGATATCCTGTGAAAATTTAGAAAAACCCGGAAACAGAGAAAATGATTTTTCCCTAGGAAAATGAGAAATTATTAAAATTGTGTTTTTCTCGGTTATTAGGGACCCTAGCGGGGCGCGAGAGGTACCTACGGATAGGTCCCGACGTACTCCACAAGGTGGTGTGAGCAGCTATACAGGCCTCCTTGGAAAAATTTTGAATAAACACTGAAAAACGTGAAACTGTACCTACTTAACTGAGACTAAAAGTTGTTTTTCAGGAGAACTACTCTTCCGGGAACTACAGGAGCGGTACCAACGGACGCGGAACGCCCGCGTGCACACGTCTGAAGAACCAGGAGTACAGGTTTGTATGGTCCGAGGACCAGAAAATGCAATTTATGTGTAAATTTAGTAAATTTATTGAATTTTAGGAGGTCGGCCTGATGCTGATGATGATATATTGGTGTTATATACCCTTGCGGGGCGTCGAGAGGTAGGTATTAACGTCGCGCACCTGATGGTATAGAAATATCGCTATGCGTCCCTATAAAAAACAGATTTTAAAAGTGTTTGACTGGAAACAAAGTGTGAAAATTTATGAAAATCTATGAAAACTTGAGTTTTCAATATGGAAACTGTCCAAAATTTTTATCGCGTCGTGTAGACGACGGCGTTACGCTTCCAATGGTATAGCACACTTGGTATTTATTTATAGATTTTATCAATGTAATTACGTATGTGATACTGTTTACAGTCAATTTGATACAAAATTGCTGCCCTAAGGTAACCTCGGTCCTCACCCCTCGAACTTGGAAAGCTGATTGCTGGCGAACCACAAGTCCCAGCTGGTCGAGTGGGGTACCGGCGAGGAGGTCTCGACGTCACCTATAGGGATATCCTGTGAAAATTTAGAAAAACCCGGAAACAGAGAAAATGATTTTTCCCTAGGAAAATGAGAAATTATTAAAATTGTGTTTTTCTCGGTTATTAGGGACCCTAGCGGGGCGCGAGAGGTACCTACGGATAGGTCCCGACGTACTCCACAAGGTGGTGTGAGCAGCTATACAGGCCTCCTTGGAAAAATTTTGAATAAACACTGAAAAACGTGAAACTGTACCTACTTAACTGAGACTAAAAGTTGTTTTTCAGGAGAACTACTCTTCCGGGAACTACAGGAGCGGTACCAACGGACGCGGAACGCCCGCGTGCACACGTCTGAAGAACCAGGAGTACAGGTTTGTATGGTCCGAGGACCAGAAAATGCAATTTATGTGTAAATTTAGTAAATTTATTGAATTTTAGGAGGTCGGCCTGATGCTGATGATGATATATTGGTGTTATATACCCTTGCGGGGCGTCGAGAGGTAGGTATTAACGTCGCGCACCTGATGGTATAGAAATATCGCTATGCGTCCCTATAAAAAACAGATTTTAAAAGTGTTTGACTGGAAACAAAGTGTGAAAATTTATGAAAATCTATGAAAACTTGAGTTTTCAATATGGAAACTGTCCAAAATTTTTATCGCGTCGTGTAGACGACGGCGTTACGCTTCCAATGGTATAGCACACTTGGTATTTATTTATAGATTTTATCAATGTAATTACGTATGTGATACTGTTTACAGTCAATTTGATACAAAATTGCTGCCCTAAGGTAACCTCGGTCCTCACCCCTCGAACTTGGAAAGCTGATTGCTGGCGAACCACAAGTCCCAGCTGGTCGAGTGGGGTACCGGCGAGGAGGTCTCGACGTCACCTATAGGGATATCCTGTGAAAATTTAGAAAAACCGGAAACAGAGAAAATGATTTTTCCCTAGGAAAATGAGAAATTATTAAAATTGTGTTTTTCTCGGTTATTAGGGACCCTAGCGGGGCGCGAGAGGTACCTACGGATAGGTCCCGACGTACTCCACAAGGTGGTGTGAGCAGCTATACAGGCCTCCTTGGAAAAATTTTGAATAAACACTGAAAAACGTGAAACTGTACCTACTTAACTGAGACTAAAAGTTGTTTTTCAGGAGAACTACTCTTCCGGGAACTACAGGAGCGGTACCAACGGACGCGGAACGCCCGCGTGCACACGTCTGAAGAACCAGGAGTACAGGTTTGTATGGTCCGAGGACCAGAAAATGCAATTTATGTGTAAATTTAGTAAATTTATTGAATTTTAGGAGGTCGGCCTGATGCTGATGATGATATATTGGTGTTATATACCCTTGCGGGGCGTCGAGAGGTAGGTATTAACGTCGCGCACCTGATGGTATAGAAATATCGCTATGCGTCCCTATAAAAAACAGATTTTAAAAGTGTTTGACTGGAAACAAAGTGTGAAAATTTATGAAAATCTATGAAAACTTGAGTTTTCAATATGGAAACTGTCCAAAATTTTTATCGCGTCGTGTAGACGACGGCGTTACGCTTCCAATGGTATAGCACACTTGGTATTTATTTATAGATTTTATCAATGTAATTACGTATGTGATACTGTTTACAGTCAATTTGATACAAAATTGCTGCCCTAAGGTAACCTCGGTCCTCACCCCTCGAACTTGGAAAGCTGATTGCTGGCGAACCACAAGTCCCAGCTGGTCGAGTGGGGTACCGGCGAGGAGGTCTCGACGTCACCTATAGGGATATCCTGTGAAAATTTAGAAAAACCCGGAAACAGAGAAAATGATTTTTCCCTAGGAAAATGAGAAATTATTAAAATTGTGTTTTTCTCGGTTATTAGGGACCCTAGCGGGGCGCGAGAGGTACCTACGGATAGGTCCCGACGTACTCCACAAGGTGGTGTGAGCAGCTATACAGGCCTCCTTGGAAAAATTTTGAATAAACACTGAAAAACGTGAAACTGTACCTACTTAACTGAGACTAAAAGTTGTTTTTCAGGAGAACTACTCTTCCGGAACTACAGGAGCGGTACCAACGGACGCGGAACGCCCGCGTGCACACGTCTGAAGAACCAGGAGTACAGGTTTGTATGGTCCGAGGACCAGAAAATGCAATTTATGTGTAAATTTAGTAAATTTATTGAATTTTAGGAGGTCGGCCTGATGCTGATGATGATATATTGGTGTTATATACCCTTGCGGGGCGTCGAGAGGTAGGTATTAACGTCGCGCACCTGATGGTATAGAAATATCGCTATGCGTCCCTATAAAAAACAGATTTTAAAAGTGTTTGACTGGAAACAAAGTGTGAAAATTTATGAAAATCTATGAAAACTTGAGTTTTCAATATGGAAACTGTCCAAAATTTTTATCGCGTCGTGTAGACGACGGCGTTACGCTTCCAATGGTATAGCACACTTGGTATTTATTTATAGATTTTATCAATGTAATTACGTATGTGATACTGTTTACAGTCAATTTGATACAAAATTGCTGCCCTAAGGTAACCTCGGTCCTCACCCCTCGAACTTGGAAAGCTGATTGCTGGCGAACCACAAGTCCCAGCTGGTCGAGTGGGGTACCGGCGAGGAGGTCTCGACGTCACCTATAGGGATATCCTGTGAAAATTTAGAAAAACCCGGAAACAGAGAAAATGATTTTTCCCTAGGAAAATGAGAAATTATTAAAATTGTGTTTTTCTCGGTTATTAGGGACCCTAGCGGGGCGCGAGAGGTACCTACGGATAGGTCCCGACGTACTCCACAAGGTGGTGTGAGCAGCTATACAGGCCTCCTTGGAAAAATTTTGAATAAACACTGAAAAACGTGAAACTGTACCTACTTAACTGAGACTAAAAGTTGTTTTTCAGGAGAACTACTCTTCCGGGAACTACAGGAGCGGTACCAACGGACGCGGAACGCCCGCGTGCACACGTCTGAAGAACCAGGAGTACAGGTTTGTATGGTCCGAGGACCAGAAAATGCAATTTATGTGTAAATTTAGTAAATTTATTGAATTTTAGGAGGTCGGCCTGATGCTGATGATGATATATTGGTGTTATATACCCTTGCGGGGCGTCGAGAGGTAGGTATTAACGTCGCGCACCTGATGGTATAGAAATATCGCTATGCGTCCCTATAAAAAACAGATTTTAAAAGTGTTTGACTGGAAACAAAGTGTGAAAATTTATGAAAATCTATGAAAACTTGAGTTTTCAATATGGAAACTGTCCAAAATTTTTATCGCGTCGTGTAGACGACGGCGTTACGCTTCCAATGGTATAGCACACTTGGTATTTATTTATAGATTTTATCAATGTAATTACGTATGTGATACTGTTTACAGTCAATTTGATACAAAATTGCTGCCCTAAGGTAACCTCGGTCCTCACCCCTCGAACTTGGAAAGCTGATTGCTGGCGAACCACAAGTCCCAGCTGGTCGAGTGGGGTACCGGCGAGGAGGTCTCGACGTCACCTATAGGGATATCCTGTGAAAATTTAGAAAAACCCGGAAACAGAGAAAATGATTTTTCCCTAGGAAAATGAGAAATTATTAAAATTGTGTTTTTCTCGGTTATTAGGGACCCTAGCGGGGCGCGAGAGGTACCTACGGATAGGTCCCGACGTACTCCACAAGGTGGTGTGAGCAGCTATACAGGCCTCCTTGGAAAAATTTTGAATAAACACTGAAAAACGTGAAACTGTACCTACTTAACTGAGACTAAAAGTTGTTTTTCAGGAGAACTACTCTTCCGGGAACTACAGGAGCGGTACCAACGGACGCGGAACGCCCGCGTGCACACGTCTGAAGAACCAGGAGTACAGGTTTGTATGGTCCGAGGACCAGAAAATGCAATTTATGTGTAAATTTAGTAAATTTATTGAATTTTAGGAGGTCGGCCTGATGCTGATGATGATATATTGGTGTTATATACCCTTGCGGGGCGTCGAGAGGTAGGTATTAACGTCGCGCACCTGATGGTATAGAAATATCGCTATGCGTCCCTATAAAAAACAGATTTTAAAAGTGTTTGACTGGAAACAAAGTGTGAAAATTTATGAAAATCTATGAAAACTTGAGTTTTCAATATGGAAACTGTCCAAAATTTTTATCGCGTCGTGTAGACGACGGCGTTACGCTTCCAATGGTATAGCACACTTGGTATTTATTTATAGATTTTATCAATGTAATTACGTATGTGATACTGTTTACAGTCAATTTGATACAAAATTGCTGCCCTAAGGTAACCTCGGTCCTCACCCCTCGAACTTGGAAAGCTGATTGCTGGCGAACCACAAGTCCCAGCTGGTCGAGTGGGGTACCGGCGAGGAGGTCTCGACGTCACCTATAGGGATATCCTGTGAAAATTTAGAAAAACCCGGAAACAGAGAAAATGATTTTTCCCTAGGAAAATGAGAAATTATTAAAATTGTGTTTTTCTCGGTTATTAGGGACCCTAGCGGGGCGCGAGAGGTACCTACGGATAGGTCCCGACGTACTCCACAAGGTGGTGTGAGCAGCTATACAGGCCTCCTTGGAAAAATTTTGAATAAACACTGAAAAACGTGAAACTGTACCTACTTAACTGAGACTAAAAGTTGTTTTTCAGGAGAACTACTCTTCCGGGAACTACAGGAGCGGTACCAACGGACGCGGAACGCCCGCGTGCACACGTCTGAAGAACCAGGAGTACAGGTTTGTATGGTCCGAGGACCAGAAAATGCAATTTATGTGTAAATTTAGTAAATTTATTGAATTTTAGGAGGTCGGCCTGATGCTGATGATGATATATTGGTGTTATATACCCTTGCGGGGCGTCGAGAGGTAGGTATTAACGTCGCGCACCTGATGGTATAGAAATATCGCTATGCGTCCCTATAAAAAACAGATTTTAAAAGTGTTTGACTGGAAACAAAGTGTGAAAATTTATGAAAATCTATGAAAACTTGAGTTTTCAATATGGAAACTGTCCAAAATTTTTATCGCGTCGTGTAGACGACGGCGTTACGCTTCCAATGGTATAGCACACTTGGTATTTATTTATAGATTTTATCAATGTAATTACGTATGTGATACTGTTTACAGTCAATTTGATACAAAATTGCTGCCCTAAGGTAACCTCGGTCCTCACCCCTCGAACTTGGAAAGCTGATTGCTGGCGAACCACAAGTCCCAGCTGGTCGAGTGGGGTACCGGCGAGGAGGTCTCGACGTCACCTATAGGGATATCCTGTGAAAATTTAGAAAAACCCGGAAACAGAGAAAATGATTTTTCCCTAGGAAAATGAGAAATTATTAAAATTGTGTTTTTCTCGGTTATTAGGGACCCTAGCGGGGCGCGAGAGGTACCTACGGATAGGTCCCGACGTACTCCACAAGGTGGTGTGAGCAGCTATACAGGCCTCCTTGGAAAAATTTTGAATAAACACTGAAAAACGTGAAACTGTACCTACTTAACTGAGACTAAAAGTTGTTTTTCAGGAGAACTACTCTTCCGGGAACTACAGGAGCGGTACCAACGGACGCGGAACGCCCGCGTGCACACGTCTGAAGAACCAGGAGTACAGGTTTGTATGGTCCGAGGACCAGAAAATGCAATTTATGTGTAAATTTAGTAAATTTATTGAATTTTAGGAGGTCGGCCTGATGCTGATGATGATATATTGGTGTTATATACCCTTGCGGGGCGTCGAGAGGTAGGTATTAACGTCGCGCACCTGATGGTATAGAAATATCGCTATGCGTCCCTATAAAAAACAGATTTTAAAAGTGTTTGACTGGAAACAAAGTGTGAAAATTTATGAAAATCTATGAAAACTTGAGTTTTCAATATGGAAACTGTCCAAAATTTTTATCGCGTCGTGTAGACGACGGCGTTACGCTTCCAATGGTATAGCACACTTGGTATTTATTTATAGATTTTATCAATGTAATTACGTATGTGATACTGTTTACAGTCAATTTGATACAAAATTGCTGCCCTAAGGTAACCTCGGTCCTCACCCCTCGAACTTGGAAAGCTGATTGCTGGCGAACCACAAGTCCCAGCTGGTCGAGTGGGGTACCGGCGAGGAGGTCTCGACGTCACCTATAGGGATATCCTGTGAAAATTTAGAAAAACCCGGAAACAGAGAAAATGATTTTTCCCTAGGAAAATGAGAAATTATTAAAATTGTGTTTTTCTCGGTTATTAGGAACCCTAGCGGGGCGCGAGAGGTACCTACGGATAGGTCCCGACGTACTCCACAAGGTGGTGTGAGCAGCTATACAGGCCTCCTTGGAAAAATTTTGAATAAACACTGAAAAACGTGAAACTGTACCTACTTAACTGAGACTAAAAGTTGTTTTTCAGGAGAACTACTCTTCCGGGAACTACAGGAGCGGTACCAACGGACGCGGAACGCCCGCGTGCACACGTCTGAAGAACCAGGAGTACAGGTTTGTATGGTCCGAGGACCAGAAAATGCAATTTATGTGTAAATTTAGTAAATTTATTGAATTTTAGGAGGTCGGCCTGATGCTGATGATGATATATTGGTGTTATATACCCTTGCGGGGCGTCGAGAGGTAGGTATTAACGTCGCGCACCTGATGGTATAGAAATATCGCTATGCGTCCCTATAAAAAACAGATTTTAAAAGTGTTTGACTGGAAACAAAGTGTGAAAATTTATGAAAATCTATGAAAACTTGAGTTTTCAATATGGAAACTGTCCAAAATTTTTATCGCGTCGTGTAGACGACGGCGTTACGCTTCCAATGGTATAGCACACTTGGTATTTATTTATAGATTTTATCAATGTAATTACGTATGTGATACTGTTTACAGTCAATTTGATACAAAATTGCTGCCCTAAGGTAACCTCGGTCCTCACCCCTCGAACTTGGAAAGCTGATTGCTGGCGAACCACAAGTCCCAGCTGGTCGAGTGGGGTACCGGCGAGGAGGTCTCGACGTCACCTATAGGGATATCCTGTGAAAATTTAGAAAAACCCGGAAACAGAGAAAATGATTTTTCCCTAGGAAAATGAGAAATTATTAAAATTGTGTTTTTCTCGGTTATTAGGGACCCTAGCGGGGCGCGAGAGGTACCTACGGATAGGTCCCGACGTACTCCACAAGGTGGTGTGAGCAGCTATACAGGCCTCCTTGGAAAAATTTTGAATAAACACTGAAAAACGTGAAACTGTACCTACTTAACTGAGACTAAAAGTTGTTTTTCAGGAGAACTACTCTTCCGGGAACTACAGGAGCGGTACCAACGGACGCGGAACGCCCGCGTGCACACGTCTGAAGAACCAGGAGTACAGGTTTGTATGGTCCGAGGACCAGAAAATGCAATTTATGTGTAAATTTAGTAAATTTATTGAATTTTAGGAGGTCGGCCTGATGCTGATGATGATATATTGGTGTTATATACCCTTGCGGGGCGTCGAGAGGTAGGTATTAACGTCGCGCACCTGATGGTATAGAAATATCGCTATGCGTCCCTATAAAAAACAGATTTTAAAAGTGTTTGACTGGAAACAAAGTGTGAAAATTTATGAAAATCTATGAAAACTTGAGTTTTCAATATGGAAACTGTCCAAAATTTTTATCGCGTCGTGTAGACGACGGCGTTACGCTTCCAATGGTATAGCACACTTGGTATTTATTTATAGATTTTATCAATGTAATTACGTATGTGATACTGTTTACAGTCAATTTGATACAAAATTGCTGCCCTAAGGTAACCTCGGTCCTCACCCCTCGAACTTGGAAAGCTGATTGCTGGCGAACCACAAGTCCCAGCTGGTCGAGTGGGGTACCGGCGAGGAGGTCTCGACGTCACCTATAGGGATATCCTGTGAAAATTTAGAAAAACCCGGAAACAGAGAAAATGATTTTTCCCTAGGAAAATGAGAAATTATTAAAATTGTGTTTTTCTCGGTTATTAGGGACCCTAGCGGGGCGCGAGAGGTACCTACGGATAGGTCCCGACGTACTCCACAAGGTGGTGTGAGCAGCTATACAGGCCTCCTTGGAAAAATTTTGAATAAACACTGAAAAACGTGAAACTGTACCTACTTAACTGAGACTAAAAGTTGTTTTTCAGGAGAACTACTCTTCCGGGAACTACAGGAGCGGTACCAACGGACGCGGAACGCCCGCGTGCACACGTCTGAAGAACCAGGAGTACAGGTTTGTATGGTCCGAGGACCAGAAAATGCAATTTATGTGTAAATTTAGTAAATTTATTGAATTTTAGGAGGTCGGCCTGATGCTGATGATGATATATTGGTGTTATATACCCTTGCGGGGCGTCGAGAGGTAGGTATTAACGTCGCGCACCTGATGGTATAGAAATATCGCTATGCGTCCCTATAAAAAACAGATTTTAAAAGTGTTTGACTGGAAACAAAGTGTGAAAATTTATGAAAATCTATGAAAACTTGAGTTTTCAATATGGAAACTGTCCAAAATTTTTATCGCGTCGTGTAGACGACGGCGTTACGCTTCCAATGGTATAGCACACTTGGTATTTATTTATAGATTTTATCAATGTAATTACGTATGTGATACTGTTTACAGTCAATTTGATACAAAATTGCTGCCCTAAGGTAACCTCGGTCCTCACCCCTCGAACTTGGAAAGCTGATTGCTGGCGAACCACAAGTCCCAGCTGGTCGAGTGGGGTACCGGCGAGGAGGTCTCGACGTCACCTATAGGGATATCCTGTGAAAATTTAGAAAAACCCGGAAACAGAGAAAATGATTTTTCCCTAGGAAAATGAGAAATTATTAAAATTGTGTTTTTCTCGGTTATTAGGGACCCTAGCGGGGCGCGAGAGGTACCTACGGATAGGTCCCGACGTACTCCACAAGGTGGTGTGAGCAGCTATACAGGCCTCCTTGGAAAAATTTTGAATAAACACTGAAAAACGTGAAACTGTACCTACTTAACTGAGACTAAAAGTTGTTTTTCAGGAGAACTACTCTTCCGGGAACTACAGGAGCGGTACCAACGGACGCGGAACGCCCGCGTGCACACGTCTGAAGAACCAGGAGTACAGGTTTGTATGGTCCGAGGACCAGAAAATGCAATTTATGTGTAAATTTAGTAAATTTATTGAATTTTAGGAGGTCGGCCTGATGCTGATGATGATATATTGGTGTTATATACCCTTGCGGGGCGTCGAGAGGTAGGTATTAACGTCGCGCACCTGATGGTATAGAAATATCGCTATGCGTCCCTATAAAAAACAGATTTTAAAAGTGTTTGACTGGAAACAAAGTGTGAAAATTTATGAAAATCTATGAAAACTTGAGTTTTCAATATGGAAACTGTCCAAAATTTTTATCGCGTCGTGTAGACGACGGCGTTACGCTTCCAATGGTATAGCACACTTGGTATTTATTTATAGATTTTATCAATGTAATTACGTATGTGATACTGTTTACAGTCAATTTGATACAAAATTGCTGCCCTAAGGTAACCTCGGTCCTCACCCCTCGAACTTGGAAAGCTGATTGCTGGCGAACCACAAGTCCCAGCTGGTCGAGTGGGGTACCGGCGAGGAGGTCTCGACGTCACCTATAGGGATATCCTGTGAAAATTTAGAAAAACCCGGAAACAGAGAAAATGATTTTTCCCTAGGAAAATGAGAAATTATTAAAATTGTGTTTTTCTCGGTTATTAGGGACCCTAGCGGGGCGCGAGAGGTACCTACGGATAGGTCCCGACGTACTCCACAAGGTGGTGTGAGCAGCTATACAGGCCTCCTTGGAAAAATTTTGAATAAACACTGAAAAACGTGAAACTGTACCTACTTAACTGAGACTAAAAGTTGTTTTTCAGGAGAACTACTCTTCCGGGAACTACAGGAGCGGTACCAACGGACGCGGAACGCCCGCGTGCACACGTCTGAAGAACCAGGAGTACAGGTTTGTATGGTCCGAGGACCAGAAAATGCAATTTATGTGTAAATTTAGTAAATTTATTGAATTTTAGGAGGTCGGCCTGATGCTGATGATGATATATTGGTGTTATATACCCTTGCGGGGCGTCGAGAGGTAGGTATTAACGTCGCGCACCTGATGGTATAGAAATATCGCTATGCGTCCCTATAAAAAACAGATTTTAAAAGTGTTTGACTGGAAACAAAGTGTGAAAATTTATGAAAATCTATGAAAACTTGAGTTTTCAATATGGAAACTGTCCAAAATTTTTATCGCGTCGTGTAGACGACGGCGTTACGCTTCCAATGGTATAGCACACTTGGTATTTATTTATAGATTTTATCAATGTAATTACGTATGTGATACTGTTTACAGTCAATTTGATACAAAATTGCTGCCCTAAGGTAACCTCGGTCCTCACCCCTCGAACTTGGAAAGCTGATTGCTGGCGAACCACAAGTCCCAGCTGGTCGAGTGGGGTACCGGCGAGGAGGTCTCGACGTCACCTATAGGGATATCCTGTGAAAATTTAGAAAAACCCGGAAACAGAGAAAATGATTTTTCCCTAGGAAAATGAGAAATTATTAAAATTGTGTTTTTCTCGGTTATTAGGGACCCTAGCGGGGCGCGAGAGGTACCTACGGATAGGTCCCGACGTACTCCACAAGGTGGTGTGAGCAGCTATACAGGCCTCCTTGGAAAAATTTTGAATAAACACTGAAAAACGTGAAACTGTACCTACTTAACTGAGACTAAAAGTTGTTTTTCAGGAGAACTACTCTTCCGGGAACTACAGGAGCGGTACCAACGGACGCGGAACGCCCGCGTGCACACGTCTGAAGAACCAGGAGTACAGGTTTGTATGGTCCGAGGACCAGAAAATGCAATTTATGTGTAAATTTAGTAAATTTATTGAATTTTAGGAGGTCGGCCTGATGCTGATGATGATATATTGGTGTTATATACCCTTGCGGGGCGTCGAGAGGTAGGTATTAACGTCGCGCACCTGATGGTATAGAAATATCGCTATGCGTCCCTATAAAAAACAGATTTTAAAAGTGTTTGACTGGAAACAAAGTGTGAAAATTTATGAAAATCTATGAAAACTTGAGTTTTCAATATGGAAACTGTCCAAAATTTTTATCGCGTCGTGTAGACGACGGCGTTACGCTTCCAATGGTATAGCACACTTGGTATTTATTTATAGATTTTATCAATGTAATTACGTATGTGATACTGTTTACAGTCAATTTGATACAAAATTGCTGCCCTAAGGTAACCTCGGTCCTCACCCCTCGAACTTGGAAAGCTGATTGCTGGCGAACCACAAGTCCCAGCTGGTCGAGTGGGGTACCGGCGAGGAGGTCTCGACGTCACCTATAGGGATATCCTGTGAAAATTTAGAAAAACCCGGAAACAGAGAAAATGATTTTTCCCTAGGAAAATGAGAAATTATTAAAATTGTGTTTTTCTCGGTTATTAGGGACCCTAGCGGGGCGCGAGAGGTACCTACGGATAGGTCCCGACGTACTCCACAAGGTGGTGTGAGCAGCTATACAGGCCTCCTTGGAAAAATTTTGAATAAACACTGAAAAACGTGAAACTGTACCTACTTAACTGAGACTAAAAGTTGTTTTTCAGGAGAACTACTCTTCCGGGAACTACAGGAGCGGTACCAACGGACGCGGAACGCCCGCGTGCACACGTCTGAAGAACCAGGAGTACAGGTTTGTATGGTCCGAGGACCAGAAAATGCAATTTATGTGTAAATTTAGTAAATTTATTGAATTTTAGGAGGTCGGCCTGATGCTGATGATGATATATTGGTGTTATATACCCTTGCGGGGCGTCGAGAGGTAGGTATTAACGTCGCGCACCTGATGGTATAGAAATATCGCTATGCGTCCCTATAAAAAACAGATTTTAAAAGTGTTTGACTGGAAACAAAGTGTGAAAATTTATGAAAATCTATGAAAACTTGAGTTTTCAATATGGAAACTGTCCAAAATTTTTATCGCGTCGTGTAGACGACGGCGTTACGCTTCCAATGGTATAGCACACTTGGTATTTATTTATAGATTTTATCAATGTAATTACGTATGTGATACTGTTTACAGTCAATTTGATACAAAATTGCTGCCCTAAGGTAACCTCGGTCCTCACCCCTCGAACTTGGAAAGCTGATTGCTGGCGAACCACAAGTCCCAGCTGGTCGAGTGGGGTACCGGCGAGGAGGTCTCGACGTCACCTATAGGGATATCCTGTGAAAATTTAGAAAAACCCGGAAACAGAGAAAATGATTTTTCCCTAGGAAAATGAGAAATTATTAAAATTGTGTTTTTCTCGGTTATTAGGGACCCTAGCGGGGCGCGAGAGGTACCTACGGATAGGTCCCGACGTACTCCACAAGGTGGTGTGAGCAGCTATACAGGCCTCCTTGGAAAAATTTTGAATAAACACTGAAAAACGTGAAACTGTACCTACTTAACTGAGACTAAAAGTTGTTTTTCAGGAGAACTACTCTTCCGGGAACTACAGGAGCGGTACCAACGGACGCGGAACGCCCGCGTGCACACGTCTGAAGAACCAGGAGTACAGGTTTGTATGGTCCGAGGACCAGAAAATGCAATTTATGTGTAAATTTAGTAAATTTATTGAATTTTAGGAGGTCGGCCTGATGCTGATGATGATATATTGGTGTTATATACCCTTGCGGGGCGTCGAGAGGTAGGTATTAACGTCGCGCACCTGATGGTATAGAAATATCGCTATGCGTCCCTATAAAAAACAGATTTTAAAAGTGTTTGACTGGAAACAAAGTGTGAAAATTTATGAAAATCTATGAAAACTTGAGTTTTCAATATGGAAACTGTCCAAAATTTTTATCGCGTCGTGTAGACGACGGCGTTACGCTTCCAATGGTATAGCACACTTGGTATTTATTTATAGATTTTATCAATGTAATTACGTATGTGATACTGTTTACAGTCAATTTGATACAAAATTGCTGCCCTAAGGTAACCTCGGTCCTCACCCCTCGAACTTGGAAAGCTGATTGCTGGCGAACCACAAGTCCCAGCTGGTCGAGTGGGGTACCGGCGAGGAGGTCTCGACGTCACCTATAGGGATATCCTGTGAAAATTTAGAAAAACCCGGAAACAGAGAAAATGATTTTTCCCTAGGAAAATGAGAAATTATTAAAATTGTGTTTTTCTCGGTTATTAGGGACCCTAGCGGGGCGCGAGAGGTACCTACGGATAGGTCCCGACGTACTCCACAAGGTGGTGTGAGCAGCTATACAGGCCTCCTTGGAAAAATTTTGAATAAACACTGAAAAACGTGAAACTGTACCTACTTAACTGAGACTAAAAGTTGTTTTTCAGGAGAACTACTCTTCCGGGAACTACAGGAGCGGTACCAACGGACGCGGAACGCCCGCGTGCACACGTCTGAAGAACCAGGAGTACAGGTTTGTATGGTCCGAGGACCAGAAAATGCAATTTATGTGTAAATTTAGTAAATTTATTGAATTTTAGGAGGTCGGCCTGATGCTGATGATGATATATTGGTGTTATATACCCTTGCGGGGCGTCGAGAGGTAGGTATTAACGTCGCGCACCTGATGGTATAGAAATATCGCTATGCGTCCCTATAAAAAACAGATTTTAAAAGTGTTTGACTGGAAACAAAGTGTGAAAATTTATGAAAATCTATGAAAACTTGAGTTTTCAATATGGAAACTGTCCAAAATTTTTATCGCGTCGTGTAGACGACGGCGTTACGCTTCCAATGGTATAGCACACTTGGTATTTATTTATAGATTTTATCAATGTAATTACGTATGTGATACTGTTTACAGTCAATTTGATACAAAATTGCTGCCCTAAGGTAACCTCGGTCCTCACCCCTCGAACTTGGAAAGCTGATTGCTGGCGAACCACAAGTCCCAGCTGGTCGAGTGGGGTACCGGCGAGGAGGTCTCGACGTCACCTATAGGGATATCCTGTGAAAATTTAGAAAAACCCGGAAACAGAGAAAATGATTTTTCCCTAGGAAAATGAGAAATTATTAAAATTGTGTTTTTCTCGGTTATTAGGGACCCTAGCGGGGCGCGAGAGGTACCTACGGATAGGTCCCGACGTACTCCACAAGGTGGTGTGAGCAGCTATACAGGCCTCCTTGGAAAAATTTTGAATAAACACTGAAAAACGTGAAACTGTACCTACTTAACTGAGACTAAAAGTTGTTTTTCAGGAGAACTACTCTTCCGGGAACTACAGGAGCGGTACCAACGGACGCGGAACGCCCGCGTGCACACGTCTGAAGAACCAGGAGTACAGGTTTGTATGGTCCGAGGACCAGAAAATGCAATTTATGTGTAAATTTAGTAAATTTATTGAATTTTAGGAGGTCGGCCTGATGCTGATGATGATATATTGGTGTTATATACCCTTGCGGGGCGTCGAGAGGTAGGTATTAACGTCGCGCACCTGATGGTATAGAAATATCGCTATGCGTCCCTATAAAAAACAGATTTTAAAAGTGTTTGACTGGAAACAAAGTGTGAAAATTTATGAAAATCTATGAAAACTTGAGTTTTCAATATGGAAACTGTCCAAAATTTTTATCGCGTCGTGTAGACGACGGCGTTACGCTTCCAATGGTATAGCACACTTGGTATTTATTTATAGATTTTATCAATGTAATTACGTATGTGATACTGTTTACAGTCAATTTGATACAAAATTGCTGCCCTAAGGTAACCTCGGTCCTCACCCCTCGAACTTGGAAAGCTGATTGCTGGCGAACCACAAGTCCCAGCTGGTCGAGTGGGGTACCGGCGAGGAGGTCTCGACGTCACCTATAGGGATATCCTGTGAAAATTTAGAAAAACCCGGAAACAGAGAAAATGATTTTTCCCTAGGAAAATGAGAAATTATTAAAATTG
>OY829124.1:0-20000 GCA_963691645.1 Pelosia muscerda | reverse complement strand
CCCATGAAAGAATAGGGCCTCGGACTTTTCGAGGGCCACCTTCAAACCAAGTGCCCCGATGCGACGCACGACATGGGCGACGCCTGCCGTAGCGAGGACGGAGGCGTCGCGAAACGTCGGGGCCCGCGCGGTGACTAGGGTGTCGTCGGCGTAACAAAGTACACCGACTCCCCGAAGATTAGCACCGCGCAGGACCCAATCATAACCTACGTTCCACAGGAGCGGCCCGAGGACCGACCCCTGTGGAACGCCACAAGACATGCCCCTGCGGACCACCTCGCTTTGGGCCGGATAGATGATGACCCGGTCCACGAAGTAGTCCGCAAGGACGCGCCTGAGGTACCACGGGACGTTGTGGTACCTCAGCGCCTCGGCGATAGTTTCCCAGGGGAGGGTGTTGAAGGCGTTGGCTATGTCCAGCGACACAGCCAACAACACCTCTCCCCCGGCGACCGCTTCGTCGACGCTGCCCCGCAGTCGGGATATGGCGTCGAGGGTTGACCTCCCGCGACGGAAGCCGAACTGGCCGTCACTTAGGTTGGGCCCCGCCCCCTCCAAGTGGCCGACGAGACGCGCAGCGAGCACCCGCTCAAACAGCTTGCACATCTCGTCGAGCAAAACGATGGGGCGGTAGGCCGACGGCGAGTCGACTGGACGCCCGTGCTTTTTAAGCAGCACGAGCTTCCCAGTCTTCCATCGTCGCGGGACTCTCCCCGACGCCAAACACTCCGACATGAGGGACAGCGTCTCCTCCTCTAGTGCCGGCATGACTGTGGCAATGACCTTCCCAGGGACGCCGTCCGGGCCCGGGGCGCGGTTCCTGGATCTGAGTGCCAGGATCGCAGCCCCTAACTCGGCCTCGGACACGGGAGGTATTGCCCCTTCGTCTGCCGGCACCCGGCTCGGTGTTGCCATCCGCGGTGGAACCCACTCCTCCCTCGCAGGGAAGAGGGAACTGACTACTCGGTGGAGGAGGCTCGGCTCGAGAGTCCTTGTGAGAGGAGGCGCCCAAGGCCGGAGCTTCTGGCTCACGGTCTTGTACGGACGCCCCCATGGATCTCGATTGAGACTCTCGAGCCACTCCTTCCAGGCCTCCTCCTTGGCGGCTTTGACCGCCGAGCTAAGGGCCTCACGGGCGGCCCGGTACGCGGCGTGCAGCTGTTCTTCTCGGGCGAGGTCTCTTACGGCCCGCCTTCGGCACCGGTAGTACTGCCTCTGGGCTGCGTCACTAGCTGTACGCAGCCCGGCTAGGTGGGGACGCCACCAGTACACCGATTTCCGAGGCGGGATAGGCCTCGCCCTTTGCATCGCCGCGTCGCAGACGCGAGTCAGCGCTCCAGCGAGCCGCTCGCATCTCGCGTCTGCGTCCAGGCCACTGTCGCCCGCAGCCCATCGCTCGACGATAGCCGCCTCTCGGGCCAGTTCCCTATTCAACGTTCCGAGTCGCCACCGCGGACCTTCTCCTAACAAGGGGCGGTCGAGGTCGACTCGAGCCGCCGAGGCGGCAGGGACGACGTCGAACCGGATATACCGATGGTCCGACGCGGTCTCCACCCCCTCAACGACCCGCCAGTTGTCGATCCGTCGGGCCAGGTCAGAACTGGCGAATGACAGATCGACGATCGACCTACCCTGCGGTCGCACAAGGGTGTGGACCGCCCCTTGGTTCAGCAACACCAAGCCTTGGGACACCGCCCATTCTTCCACCATCTCCCCCCGGGCATCGGTCGCCGGAGATCCCCACGCCCGAGAGTGAGCGTTGAAATCTCCGGCCACCACGGCCGGGGTGGGGTGCACTTCTGCCAGCAGAGCACCGACCTCCGAGAGTAGTTGTTCGAACTCGGCGATGCTTCTGCTGGGGGGGCAGTACACCCCAATTACTGCAGCGCCGCCCAGTGCTACGAGGACACACCCTCGACCCCTCCGCACTCGGTCAAAGGGAGGAGCCGTTCGCCGGGCGACGATAGCCACCAAGCCGCTATTGTCGCTGGCCCAATTCGGGCTTTCGCGAACGTAATACGGCTCGGCGACTACTGCCAGTGTCGTCTGCCACTGCGCCATGGATTGGGCCAAAAGGTCCTGGGCCGTGACGCAATGGTTGACGTTGGCCTGCAGAATGGAGATGTGGGCCATTATTGATGGGCGGTGTCCATATCCTCCACGGCGTTTGGCTGCTGGGTGGGGGAGGGCGTAGTGTTAGCCCCACCTGCGGCTTTCCTTTTAGGGCGGCCTCTGCTACGGGAGGCCGCCTTGCACTCGCCCGACCCCAATTTGTGGCCAGACGGTGCACCTTCCGCCGCACAGACGGGGCACCCGGGCTCCGCGGAGCAGGTGGCCGACTTGTGGCCCGCCTGCCCACAACGGAAGCATAGTGCACTGCGGTCAATGCCCGCAGTGCACCTTACCCCAACATGCCCCGGCTCCAGGCAGCGGAAGCACCGCGCTGGCCTGGGCTCCAGGGTGGTCAGCCTAACCACTGACCACCCGATCACGATGCGCCGTCCGTCTGTTAATATTTTTGCCGCGTCAACCGGGCACCGCAGCCAGGCAGAGCCCTGCCGGCCAGATGGGCGCTGGATGTCGCCCACCTTTATGGAGTCGGCAGAGCAGCCCCCCTCTGCTGCCAGTGACGCCGCCACAGTCTCCTTGGAGGCCGCGTCGCTCAGGCCAGAGATACGTAACTCCACGCACCTCTCCGGTCTAGCGACGCGGACCTCCTCCAGCGCCTCCCGCAGCTTATTCGCTAACTGGTCCGCCTTCTGCGCTCTGTCAGCGCCAGCCACCTCCAAGATACGACCTCCAGTCACGGAGGGACGGAGGCGCAGGCCGTCAATGCCGAGGGCCTTGAGGTCGATTGACCTCTCAGCCTTGGCGAGCACATCTCCGTATGTCACGCCCTGCTCCGCGGCGCCCGGCTGCAGCGTGATGGTAACTGCTGCGGTCTTAGGCGCTCGCAGTTTGCGAGGCCTACGGGCGCCACGTTTCTTGCTGCTCGCTACTGGAGCTGGCAGGGCTGGAGCTGGCTTCGGCGCTTTTGGGCGCGCCGCCACTGTGCTCCACGACATTGGCGCTGGGGCCAACTGGGAGGTTGGCTGCGATGTCTGTCGCGCCTGGCGGGCAGCTTCTGCCTCCCTCGCCGCGGCCGTCTTCTTCTTCGGCCTCTTCCTCTTGGCGGCCTTACCTCCTGGAGGAGTGGGGCGCAATGCCTCCTCCGCCTGCCCATCAGGCGTTGGAGGAGACGGAGGAAGAGGTGGCGTGGGAGGGAGGGACGAGAGCGTGGGTTGGCGCTCGGGCTCCCTAGCCAGGCGGGCGGCATTACGGCTGTCCGCCTGGAGAGGTGGGCGGATGCGGGTCTCGGGCAGCAGGCGGTCCTGGATGCCCGCGATGCGCGCATCGACCAGGAATGCGATCTCTTCGCGACTCATCGCGGGCGGCGCAGTCTCCGCCTGCCGCTTCCAGGCCCGCATTTCGGCCCGCACGACAGCCAGCTCGGTCTGGAGCTGGGCCACCTCCTCAGACTGCGTGCGGGACCTCAGCACACGCACGTGCTCCAGGATGGAGCTACATGCCTGCTTAAGGTCCCGCACGTACTGGCCCTTTAGATTGGAGCTCTTGGTGGCGATGGATTGTACCATCGCCACCGCTGCCTCGATGGAGCCCGACAGCTGCTCCGCACTGAGGGGCTGGGTCGCAGTATCTGCCACTCCTGCTGGCAACAGTGGGCTGGGCTGCGGTTGTGGGCTGGGGGACTCCCGGAGGTAGAGAGCCCTCCTCCGCCGCTGCTCTGCGAGCTCCTCCTCAGCCCGGTGCTCCAGGTCTCTCTCCTTGGCCACGGCTAACTCGGCCTTTGCCTTGGCCAAGTAGGCATAGTGGGCCTTGACTTTCTTTGCGCTTTCGTCCAACTCTGCCTCCGTGGCAGAGTTGGAGCGCTTGCGCCACAGTCTCCCCATTACTGGGGAGGATGGGCGCGACCCACTCAGTACGGCCGAAGTGCCCAGGCGCTCCAGCACAACAACCGCCTCCGCGCGGGGCACAGAAGCCGCAGGGCTTTCGAGCTCCACCTCCATGGTGGATGGGGGAGATTGGTCCGCAGACAAGGCAGACGGAACTGCCACAATCTCCCCGCAGTCCTGAAAAGGACTATTATCAGACGGAGCTGCCACCACCGCTGAGTCCTGAAAAGGACTGTTGGAGGAGGAGGCAGAGGGAACTGCCACCATCTCCTCCGAGTCCTTAAAAGGACTGTTGAGCATCTTCGCTCGTGTTAACATCGCAGTTAGACAACAACAACAGTTCGATTCGCACAATGATTTGCCGCAAGTGTCGAGCACAAGGTTCAGTCACCCGCCTGCCACTCCGTTACGGTGGTCAGGACGGGGTCCAGGGCGACGACGAGGACGTACTTGTACTCACTTGGGGCTCGCCCCAGGTTAGGTTAGGTTAGGTTAGGTTAGGTTAGGTTAGGTTAGGTTAGGTTAGGTTAGGTTAGGTTAGGTTAGGTTAGGTTAGGTTAGGTTAGGTTAGGTTAGGTTAGGTTAGGTTAGGTTAGGTTAGGTTAGGTTAGGTTTTTTTTTTTTTTTTTTTTTTTTTTTTTTTTTTTTTTTTTTAAAACTTACTCCTTCCACTGCGTGCTGTGCACTTCGAGGAAGCCATTTTTAATCCAATTTAATTATAAAAATAATATTAAAACAAGTTTAATTTCTTAAAAATACCCTCTTGGCTGTTTCTTCTTCTAAGCTAGGTGCTTCTTTCATTCTATCACTTTCATTTCCTTCCTTACTTCCGTCCCATTACTTTCATACCGACTCATTTAAACCCTCTCATACTAATCATACATCCCGTGGGGCGTGGGGCATCCGGGTGATCCACTATTCCGTAAGAACTACAGATAGCACTTCCCAGTCCATTTTCCCACTCAATTTATCGGCCTCTCTCAGCTATTTCTGCAAAATAGCTGTAGGAGGCCGATCACGTCTTATTTCTTCTTAATACCACCTTAACTATCCTTTCCCAATACTCTAGGAAGTGCTGCCTGTAGTTCTTTGTCACCAGAGTTGGGAGGTTTGCGACGCAAACCTCCAACTGGATCCTATTTTCTAGATCAAACCTTTCCCTTGCGAAGATGGGGCAGTCCGCGACCAGGTGCGCAACCGTTTCCACGACCCCTGGCTCGCAGGCGCATGATGGGTCCTCCTTACACTTGAAGCGACTCAAGTATTCAGAGAACCCACCATGCCCCGTTAATAGCTGGGTCGTGGTGCCGGCTATCTCCATCTTACGGACGATTCTGTACGCATCCACAGCGCACGGAAAGAAAAGCTTGGTACCAGAAGCAGTCGTACCCGTTTTATACCGTCCGTTCCACTTGTCAAGCGTGATCTGACGCAGACCACGCTTGACAAATGAGACGGGACACAGGTCATAGTTCGGCCTCGTCTTCGACCTCAAAGCCGCCTCCTTAGCGAGCTGGTCCGCTCGCTCGTTGCCCTCCAACCCTACGTGGGCCTTGATCCAGAACAAGGATATTTCCTTGTTCTGGACCAAGCCCCGCTTGATGTTATCTCTGGCCTCAACGGCCAGAGGGTGGAGGGCGCGGGGGTTTATGACCGTTTGGAGAGCGGCTTTGCTGTCGCTGAGGATGCCGAACGTCGTGGCCGCGCCGCGCCTAAGGACCTCACTGGTCGCTTTGCATAGAGCCAGGAGTTCGGCCTGGTAGACGGTACAATGCGGGGCGAGAGCAAGTTTGAGGGTCTTTGTTTCGGCGTCGCTATTCCAAATTGATAGCGCAGCGCCGACACGACCCTCAATCCTGCTCCCGTCCGTGAAGATGCGCACCTGGATGGTGTTGGTGCGCTGATAATCTTCCTCGTCTACCAGGCTGGTGAAGTCCAGACTTATATGCTCCGCGGGGTGAGGTACCTCCATTGCAGAAGCCATCCGTTCGACCTCTCTGTCTCCCAACCATGACTGGGACACTCCTCTCTTGGCCTCATAAAGTGAGGCCACCTCGCGAACTCTGAGGTCCAGAGGGAGCATTCCAGCCAAGATTAGACTTGAGTGCAGAGAAACCGTCCGGTAGCCCTTACAAAGTTTTTGCGCGAACCCGCGCTGCACCACGGCTAACTGCTTCTGGATACCGAGCTTCTCCACCGCTGGACACCAGCTGCTGGCTGCGTACAGCACCGTCGGTTCCACGACTGCGGTGTAGATGGTCCGGATCACCTCGGGATGCAATCCCCAACCGATCCGGGCCATCCGCGCCAGCTTGTGGTAGATGGCGATAGCCTTTTTGCACTGGTTGGTGACGTGGGTGTTGAAGGTAAGCTTGTGGTCGATGGTGAGCCCCAGGATCTTGATTTCCTTGGACATGCCAATGTCTATCCCGCCCATGCTGAGGCGTGGGACATCGTACTTAAGCCTCCGCGTGATTACCATCGCACAAGTTTTGTGCGGTGCGAATTTCAGCTTCATTCCGATGCCCCACTCCCGCACATGCTCGAGAGAGGCATTGGCTTGTCTCTCAATCTCCAAGGCGCTGTCACCATCGAACACAAGCACCACGTCATCCGCAAAAGCCTGGACGCGAGCTGCCCCATCCTCCAACCGTCGCAACAAGGGATCCAATAACAGGTTCCACAGTAAGGGTCCGCCAATAGAACCCTGGACGCAACCCTTCCCCGTAGGGCGTTCGCACTCCTCGCCCGCATACCTTACCCTCACTCTCCTGTCGCTAAGGTAGCTGTTGATAACTCGTCTCAAATTTGCCGGACACCTTTCCTCAGCCAGTCGTACCTTTATAGCCGGCCACCAGGCGCTATCGAAGGCGCCCTCTATGTCCAAGGACACCATAAGGACTATCCTCTTCTCATCAAGTCTAGCCCTTATGTGGCCCATGAGGTCATAGAGGGCGTCTTCGGTACTTTTCTGGGGCATAAAGCCGTACTGGCGAGTACTAATCCTCGGCATTAAGTAAAAGTTGAGACGAGTTACCAACATCCTCTCGTACACCTTCCCCAGAACCGGTAACAGACCAATAGGTCTGTACGATTTGGGGACGGCGTACGAGTCCTTGCCGGGCTTCCTCAATGCCACCACCACGGCTTCCTTCCATATTTTAGGAAAGTAGCCGTGGTGAAGGCACCGATTCAGCAGCTCCAAGAAGAATGAGGGGTCGGCCCTAATGGCGTGGGTGCAAATGTCGGCTGTGAAGCCATCCGCCCCCGGGGCTTTCTTCGGATTGAACTTCCGAAGAGCACCGAAGAGCTCACCCACTGTAAAAGGTGGGTCATCCTCATGATGACCCTCATCCCGCTCCAACCCCTTAGCCTTTTCCCTGACTCTTCGGTGCCCTTCGTTGTCCTCCTCCTCCCGGTCCTCCGGGTAGAAGGTCCGAGCTAACAGCTCGGCCGAACCTTTTGCGTCCAGGTAAGATCCATTGGCGGAAAGCAGAGTATCCTCTTCCCTTACTGTGGCCCTACCTATCACCCGGTAAATGCCCTCCCATAGTCCCTCCATGTCCTGCCTTCCGCAGAAGTTCTTCCAACTTTCGACCTGTGCCTTTTTTACTTCACTTTCATACATCTCCTTTCGTTCCAGGTACTGAGCTATAACGAACGACCTGCGGACCGGTGCGGCGTACCTGATTCGACGCTTGAAGGTGACCATTACCTTTTTAAGGCCATCGAGTCTTTCCGACCACCACGGTGCAGTGGTCAACCCCACTGGTTTTTTCACTGGGATGCTTTCGCGGCACGCGCTCCCAACAGCTTCCGTATATGCTTCGGCCAAGGCATCCAATTCGTTGGTATGCCTTGTTTCGCCTATCGCAATATCCGGAAGCTGCCGGGCCATGCTAGCCCCGAAAGCCTCCCAGTTGGCCTTTCTGGTGTTATAGGCCCGAGTGGTCCTTTTTATTTGTGTACCACTCGCTTTTATTAAATTGAGGTTGAACACCACACCGTTGTGGTCTGAGCTCGGGCATAGGCTTGGGTCCACCCTCCAAGCGTCGATCCAGGGAAACGCGTTGTCCGTGCAGGTCGTCACGTCTACATAGCTGCAGTACCTATGTCCACCCCTCACACAGTCGAAAGTTGGAATATCCCCGCTGTTCAGGACATGGAGGTCCATTTCAGCGAGTACCCCACTCAATAACTCGCCTCTGTCGTCTTCGGTTGGGTGCCCCCACCAGGTGCTATGCGCATTTGCGTCCCCACCCAGAACAGTAAGCCGGGAACCTAGGCTTCGTCTCACCTCCTTGAGCCGCTCCAAATAAGGAGCCAACGGCGTTGGCCTCGGTTCGAAATAAAAGGATACCAGCGTGATCTCCCAGGCACTGGTCCGGATCCCCACCACCGCGATGTTGTCGGTGGTGAGTTGCGGGTACTGTATGACGTCCACGTTTGGGTCAAAGACGGCAATGGACGCCTTTACAGTCCCTCCTCCTTGTCCAGTGTTCTGGAAGACCCTTACGCCCTGGTATCCTTTCATTCTCCCGGTATTGCCGGTATAGGGCTCCTGAATTAGAGCGGCTGTGGCCTTGCGCCTCGAGGCTTCGAGAACGAAGGTTTCGGTTGCCAGCTTACTCCTCTGGAGGTTAGCCTGCAGCATCCTGTGTGGGGTCACATTCCTCGGATCAACATTAGCACTGGTATTGAGTGGTGGTCCTCGCTATCACGTCCCATCTCTGACGCACTGGGCACAGATGGCTGAACACACTGTGACATGTGCTGCTGAGCCTCTCTCTCCGGCAATTGGTGCAGGTAGGCTCTGCACCGGCACTGTAGCTCGGGCATGCAGCTTTTAAATGCCCTTCGCCACAGTGGCTACACTTAGGCTCAGTGCCGGTGCAGAATTTCCTGGTATGCCCGTAACCCAGGCACAGGGAGCATTGCACCAACGGTGACTGATCTGCAACCCTAATGGGCTGCAGATCGACGTGGAGCTTCCCCATGCCTAGGGCACGGGCCCATATCGCCGGGGAGACCCTCAGCACCACATGGCACGTGTGGGGGTTCCTCGCCGTCCGCCGGTACAGTACGGCCATCCTCACCCGCTCCGGTGCCAAGTTCCGGAACACATCAGTGTTCCGGGCCTTTACGGCCTTGAGCAGGTCCTCATCTTTGAGGCTTTGGTTAGGTTAGGTTAGGTTAGGTTAGGTTAGGTTAGGTTAGGTTAGGTTAGGTTAGGTTAGGTTAGGTTAGGTTAGGTTAGGTTAGGTTAGGTTAGGTTAGGTTAGGTTAGGTTAGGTTAGGTTAGGTTAGGTTAGGTTAGGTTAGGTTAGGTTAGGTTAGGTTAGGTTAGGTTAGGTTAGGTTAGGTTAGGTTAGGTTAGGTTAGGTTAGGTTAGGTTAGGTTAGGTTAGGTTAGGTTAGGTTAGGTTAGGTTAGGTTAGGTTAGGTTAGGTTAGGTTAGGTTAGGTTAGGTTAGGTTAGGTTAGGTTAGGTTAGGTTAGGTTAGGTTAGGTTAGGTTAGGTTAGGTTAGGTTAGGTTAGGTTAGGTTAGGTTAGGTTAGGTTAGGTTAGGTTAGGTTAGGTTAGGTTAGGTTAGGTTAGGTTAGGTTAGGTTAGGTTAGGTTAGGTTAGGTTAGGTTAGGTTAGGTTAGGTTAGGTTAGGTTAGGTTAGGTTAGGTTAGGTTAGGTTAGGTTAGGTTAGGTTAGGTTAGGTTAGGTTAGGTTAGGTTAGGTTAGGTTAGGTTAGGTTAGGTTAGGTTAGGTTAGGTTAGGTTAGGTTAGGTTAGGTTAGGTTAGGTTAGGTTAGGTTAGGTTAGGTTAGGTTAGGTTAGGTTAGGTTAGGTTAGGTTAGGTTAGGTTAGGTTAGGTTAGGTTAGGTTAGGTTAGGTTAGGTTAGGTTAGGTTAGGTTAGGTTAGGTTAGGTTAGGTTAGGTTAGGTTAGGTTAGGTTAGGTTAGGTTAGGTTAGGTTAGGTTAGGTTAGGTTAGGTTAGGTTAGGTTAGGTTAGGTTAGGTTAGGTTAGGTTAGGTTAGGTTAGGTTAGGTTAGGTTAGGTTAGGTTAGGTTAGGTTAGGTTAGGTTAGGTTAGGTTAGGTTAGGTTAGGTTAGGTTAGGTTAGGTTAGGTTAGGTTAGGTTAGGTTAGGTTAGGTTAGGTTAGGTTAGGTTAGGTTAGGTTAGGTTAGGTTAGGTTAGGTTAGGTTAGGTTAGGTTAGGTTAGGTTAGGTTAGGTTAGGTTAGGTTAGGTTAGGTTAGGTTAGGTTAGGTTAGGTTAGGTTAGGTTAGGTTAGGTTAGGTTAGGTTAGGTTAGGTTAGGTTAGGTTAGGTTAGGTTAGGTTAGGTTAGGTTAGGTTAGGTTAGGTTAGGTTAGGTTAGGTTAGGTTAGGTTAGGTTAGGTTAGGTTAGGTTAGGTTAGGTTAGGTTAGGTTAGGTTAGGTTAGGTTAGGTTAGGTTAGGTTAGGTTAGGTTAGGTTAGGTTAGGTTAGGTTAGGTTAGGTTAGGTTAGGTTAGGTTAGGTTAGGTTAGGTTAGGTTAGGTTAGGTTAGGTTAGGTTAGGTTAGGTTAGGTTAGGTTAGGTTAGGTTAGGTTAGGTTAGGTTAGGTTAGGTTAGGTTAGGTTAGGTTAGGTTAGGTTAGGTTAGGTTAGGTTAGGTTAGGTTAGGTTAGGTTAGGTTAGGTTAGGTTAGGTTAGGTTAGGTTAGGTTAGGTTAGGTTAGGTTAGGTTAGGTTAGGTTAGGTTAGGTTAGGTTAGGTTAGGTTAGGTTAGGTTAGGTTAGGTTAGGTTAGGTTAGGTTAGGTTAGGTTAGGTTAGGTTAGGTTAGGTTAGGTTAGGTTAGGTTAGGTTAGGTTAGGTTAGGTTAGGTTAGGTTAGGTTAGGTTAGGTTAGGTTAGGTTAGGTTAGGTTAGGTTAGGTTAGGTTAGGTTAGGTTAGGTTAGGTTAGGTTAGGTTAGGTTAGGTTAGGTTAGGTTAGGTTAGGTTAGGTTAGGTTAGGTTAGGTTAGGTTAGGTTAGGTTAGGTTAGGTTAGGTTAGGTTAGGTTAGGTTAGGTTAGGTTAGGTTAGGTTAGGTTAGGTTAGGTTAGGTTAGGTTAGGTTAGGTTAGGTTAGGTTAGGTTAGGTTAGGTTAGGTTAGGTTAGGTTAGGTTAGGTTAGGTTAGGTTAGGTTAGGTTAGGTTAGGTTAGGTTAGGTTAGGTTAGGTTAGGTTAGGTTAGGTTAGGTTAGGTTAGGTTAGGTTAGGTTAGGTTAGGTTAGGTTAGGTTAGGTTAGGTTAGGTTAGGTTAGGTTAGGTTAGGTTAGGTTAGGTTAGGTTAGGTTAGGTTAGGTTAGGTTAGGTTAGGTTAGGTTAGGTTAGGTTAGGTTAGGTTAGGTTAGGTTAGGTTAGGTTAGGTTAGGTTAGGTTAGGTTAGGTTAGGTTAGGTTAGGTTAGGTTAGGTTAGGTTAGGTTAGGTTAGGTTAGGTTAGGTTAGGTTAGGTTAGGTTAGGTTAGGTTAGGTTAGGTTAGGTTAGGTTAGGTTAGGTTAGGTTAGGTTAGGTTAGGTTAGGTTAGGTTAGGTTAGGTTAGGTTAGGTTAGGTTAGGTTAGGTTAGGTTAGGTTAGGTTAGGTTAGGTTAGGTTAGGTTAGGTTAGGTTAGGTTAGGTTAGGTTAGGTTAGGTTAGGTTAGGTTAGGTTAGGTTAGGTTAGGTTAGGTTAGGTTAGGTTAGGTTAGGTTAGGTTAGGTTAGGTTAGGTTAGGTTAGGTTAGGTTAGGTTAGGTTAGGTTAGGTTAGGTTAGGTTAGGTTAGGTTAGGTTAGGTTAGGTTAGGTTAGGTTAGGTTAGGTTAGGTTAGGTTAGGTTAGGTTAGGTTAGGTTAGGTTAGGTTAGGTTAGGTTAGGTTAGGTTAGGTTAGGTTAGGTTAGGTTAGGTTAGGTTAGGTTAGGTTAGGTTAGGTTAGGTTAGGTTAGGTTAGGTTAGGTTAGGTTAGGTTAGGTTAGGTTAGGTTAGGTTAGGTTAGGTTAGGTTAGGTTAGGTTAGGTTAGGTTAGGTTAGGTTAGGTTAGGTTAGGTTAGGTTAGGTTAGGTTAGGTTAGGTTAGGTTAGGTTAGGTTAGGTTAGGTTAGGTTAGGTTAGGTTAGGTTAGGTTAGGTTAGGTTAGGTTAGGTTAGGTTAGGTTAGGTTAGGTTAGGTTAGGTTAGGTTAGGTTAGGTTAGGTTAGGTTAGGTTAGGTTAGGTTAGGTTAGGTTAGGTTAGGTTAGGTTAGGTTAGGTTAGGTTAGGTTAGGTTAGGTTAGGTTAGGTTAGGTTAGGTTAGGTTAGGTTAGGTTAGGTTAGGTTAGGTTAGGTTAGGTTAGGTTAGGTTAGGTTAGGTTAGGTTAGGTTAGGTTAGGTTAGGTTAGGTTAGGTTAGGTTAGGTTAGGTTAGGTTAGGTTAGGTTAGGTTAGGTTAGGTTAGGTTAGGTTAGGTTAGGTTAGGTTAGGTTAGGTTAGGTTAGGTTAGGTTAGGTTAGGTTAGGTTAGGTTAGGTTAGGTTAGGTTAGGTTAGGTTAGGTTAGGTTAGGTTAGGTTAGGTTAGGTTAGGTTAGGTTAGGTTAGGTTAGGTTAGGTTAGGTTAGGTTAGGTTAGGTTAGGTTAGGTTAGGTTAGGTTAGGTTAGGTTAGGTTAGGTTAGGTTAGGTTAGGTTAGGTTAGGTTAGGTTAGGTTAGGTTAGGTTAGGTTAGGTTAGGTTAGGTTAGGTTAGGTTAGGTTAGGTTAGGTTAGGTTAGGTTAGGTTAGGTTAGGTTAGGTTAGGTTAGGTTAGGTTAGGTTAGGTTAGGTTAGGTTAGGTTAGGTTAGGTTAGGTTAGGTTAGGTTAGGTTAGGTTAGGTTAGGTTAGGTTAGGTTAGGTTAGGTTAGGTTAGGTTAGGTTAGGTTAGGTTAGGTTAGGTTAGGTTAGGTTAGGTTAGGTTAGGTTAGGTTAGGTTAGGTTAGGTTAGGTTAGGTTAGGTTAGGTTAGGTTAGGTTAGGTTAGGTTAGGTTAGGTTAGGTTAGGTTAGGTTAGGTTAGGTTAGGTTAGGTTAGGTTAGGTTAGGTTAGGTTAGGTTAGGTTAGGTTAGGTTAGGTTAGGTTAGGTTAGGTTAGGTTAGGTTAGGTTAGGTTAGGTTAGGTTAGGTTAGGTTAGGTTAGGTTAGGTTAGGTTAGGTTAGGTTAGGTTAGGTTAGGTTAGGTTAGGTTAGGTTAGGTTAGGTTAGGTTAGGTTAGGTTAGGTTAGGTTAGGTTAGGTTAGGTTAGGTTAGGTTAGGTTAGGTTAGGTTAGGTTAGGTTAGGTTAGGTTAGGTTAGGTTAGGTTAGGTTAGGTTAGGTTAGGTTAGGTTAGGTTAGGTTAGGTTAGGTTAGGTTAGGTTAGGTTAGGTTAGGTTAGGTTAGGTTAGGTTAGGTTAGGTTAGGTTAGGTTAGGTTAGGTTAGGTTAGGTTAGGTTAGGTTAGGTTAGGTTAGGTTAGGTTAGGTTAGGTTAGGTTAGGTTAGGTTAGGTTAGGTTAGGTTAGGTTAGGTTAGGTTAGGTTAGGTTAGGTTAGGTTAGGTTAGGTTAGGTTAGGTTAGGTTAGGTTAGGTTAGGTTAGGTTAGGTTAGGTTAGGTTAGGTTAGGTTAGGTTAGGTTAGGTTAGGTTAGGTTAGGTTAGGTTAGGTTAGGTTAGGTTAGGTTAGGTTAGGTTAGGTTAGGTTAGGTTAGGTTAGGTTAGGTTAGGTTAGGTTAGGTTAGGTTAGGTTAGGTTAGGTTAGGTTAGGTTAGGTTAGGTTAGGTTAGGTTAGGTTAGGTTAGGTTAGGTTAGGTTAGGTTAGGTTAGGTTAGGTTAGGTTAGGTTAGGTTAGGTTAGGTTAGGTTAGGTTAGGTTAGGTTAGGTTAGGTTAGGTTAGGTTAGGTTAGGTTAGGTTAGGTTAGGTTAGGTTAGGTTAGGTTAGGTTAGGTTAGGTTAGGTTAGGTTAGGTTAGGTTAGGTTAGGTTAGGTTAGGTTAGGTTAGGTTAGGTTAGGTTAGGTTAGGTTAGGTTAGGTTAGGTTAGGTTAGGTTAGGTTAGGTTAGGTTAGGTTAGGTTAGGTTAGGTTAGGTTAGGTTAGGTTAGGTTAGGTTAGGTTAGGTTAGGTTAGGTTAGGTTAGGTTAGGTTAGGTTAGGTTAGGTTAGGTTAGGTTAGGTTAGGTTAGGTTAGGTTAGGTTAGGTTAGGTTAGGTTAGGTTAGGTTAGGTTAGGTTAGGTTAGGTTAGGTTAGGTTAGGTTAGGTTAGGTTAGGTTAGGTTAGGTTAGGTTAGGTTAGGTTAGGTTAGGTTAGGTTAGGTTAGGTTAGGTTAGGTTAGGTTAGGTTAGGTTAGGTTAGGTTAGGTTAGGTTAGGTTAGGTTAGGTTAGGTTAGGTTAGGTTAGGTTAGGTTAGGTTAGGTTAGGTTAGGTTAGGTTAGGTTAGGTTAGGTTAGGTTAGGTTAGGTTAGGTTAGGTTAGGTTAGGTTAGGTTAGGTTAGGTTAGGTTAGGTTAGGTTAGGTTAGGTTAGGTTAGGTTAGGTTAGGTTAGGTTAGGTTAGGTTAGGTTAGGTTAGGTTAGGTTAGGTTAGGTTAGGTTAGGTTAGGTTAGGTTAGGTTAGGTTAGGTTAGGTTAGGTTAGGTTAGGTTAGGTTAGGTTAGGTTAGGTTAGGTTAGGTTAGGTTAGGTTAGGTTAGGTTAGGTTAGGTTAGGTTAGGTTAGGTTAGGTTAGGTTAGGTTAGGTTAGGTTAGGTTAGGTTAGGTTAGGTTAGGTTAGGTTAGGTTAGGTTAGGTTAGGTTAGGTTAGGTTAGGTTAGGTTAGGTTAGGTTAGGTTAGGTTAGGTTAGGTTAGGTTAGGTTAGGTTAGGTTAGGTTAGGTTAGGTTAGGTTAGGTTAGGTTAGGTTAGGTTAGGTTAGGTTAGGTTAGGTTAGGTTAGGTTAGGTTAGGTTAGGTTAGGTTAGGTTAGGTTAGGTTAGGTTAGGTTAGGTTAGGTTAGGTTAGGTTAGGTTAGGTTAGGTTAGGTTAGGTTAGGTTAGGTTAGGTTAGGTTAGGTTAGGTTAGGTTAGGTTAGGTTAGGTTAGGTTAGGTTAGGTTAGGTTAGGTTAGGTTAGGTTAGGTTAGGTTAGGTTAGGTTAGGTTAGGTTAGGTTAGGTTAGGTTAGGTTAGGTTAGGTTAGGTTAGGTTAGGTTAGGTTAGGTTAGGTTAGGTTAGGTTAGGTTAGGTTAGGTTAGGTTAGGTTAGGTTAGGTTAGGTTAGGTTAGGTTAGGTTAGGTTAGGTTAGGTTAGGTTAGGTTAGGTTAGGTTAGGTTAGGTTAGGTTAGGTTAGGTTAGGTTAGGTTAGGTTAGGTTAGGTTAGGTTAGGTTAGGTTAGGTTAGGTTAGGTTAGGTTAGGTTAGGTTAGGTTAGGTTAGGTTAGGTTAGGTTAGGTTAGGTTAGGTTAGGTTAGGTTAGGTTAGGTTAGGTTAGGTTAGGTTAGGTTAGGTTAGGTTAGGTTAGGTTAGGTTAGGTTAGGTTAGGTTAGGTTAGGTTAGGTTAGGTTAGGTTAGGTTAGGTTAGGTTAGGTTAGGTTAGGTTAGGTTAGGTTAGGTTAGGTTAGGTTAGGTTAGGTTAGGTTAGGTTAGGTTAGGTTAGGTTAGGTTAGGTTAGGTTAGGTTAGGTTAGGTTAGGTTAGGTTAGGTTAGGTTAGGTTAGGTTAGGTTAGGTTAGGTTAGGTTAGGTTAGGTTAGGTTAGGTTAGGTTAGGTTAGGTTAGGTTAGGTTAGGTTAGGTTAGGTTAGGTTAGGTTAGGTTAGGTTAGGTTAGGTTAGGTTAGGTTAGGTTAGGTTAGGTTAGGTTAGGTTAGGTTAGGTTAGGTTAGGTTAGGTTAGGTTAGGTTAGGTTAGGTTAGGTTAGGTTAGGTTAGGTTAGGTTAGGTTAGGTTAGGTTAGGTTAGGTTAGGTTAGGTTAGGTTAGGTTAGGTTAGGTTAGGTTAGGTTAGGTTAGGTTAGGTTAGGTTAGGTTAGGTTAGGTTAGGTTAGGTTAGGTTAGGTTAGGTTAGGTTAGGTTAGGTTAGGTTAGGTTAGGTTAGGTTAGGTTAGGTTAGGTTAGGTTAGGTTAGGTTAGGTTAGGTTAGGTTAGGTTAGGTTAGGTTAGGTTAGGTTAGGTTAGGTTAGGTTAGGTTAGGTTAGGTTAGGTTAGGTTAGGTTAGGTTAGGTTAGGTTAGGTTAGGTTAGGTTAGGTTAGGTTAGGTTAGGTTAGGTTAGGTTAGGTTAGGTTAGGTTAGGTTAGGTTAGGTTAGGTTAGGTTAGGTTAGGTTAGGTTAGGTTAGGTTAGGTTAGGTTAGGTTAGGTTAGGTTAGGTTAGGTTAGGTTAGGTTAGGTTAGGTTAGGTTAGGTTAGGTTAGGTTAGGTTAGGTTAGGTTAGGTTAGGTTAGGTTAGGTTAGGTTAGGTTAGGTTAGGTTAGGTTAGGTTAGGTTAGGTTAGGTTAGGTTAGGTTAGGTTAGGTTAGGTTAGGTTAGGTTAGGTTAGGTTAGGTTAGGTTAGGTTAGGTTAGGTTAGGTTAGGTTAGGTTAGGTTAGGTTAGGTTAGGTTAGGTTAGGTTAGGTTAGGTTAGGTTAGGTTAGGTTAGGTTAGGTTAGGTTAGGTTAGGTTAGGTTAGGTTAGGTTAGGTTAGGTTAGGTTAGGTTAGGTTAGGTTAGGTTAGGTTAGGTTAGGTTAGGTTAGGTTAGGTTAGGTTAGGTTAGGTTAGGTTAGGTTAGGTTAGGTTAGGTTAGGTTAGGTTAGGTTAGGTTAGGTTAGGTTAGGTTAGGTTAGGTTAGGTTAGGTTAGGTTAGGTTAGGTTAGGTTAGGTTAGGTTAGGTTAGGTTAGGTTAGGTTAGGTTAGGTTAGGTTAGGTTAGGTTAGGTTAGGTTAGGTTAGGTTAGGTTAGGTTAGGTTAGGTTAGGTTAGGTTAGGTTAGGTTAGGTTAGGTTAGGTTAGGTTAGGTTAGGTTAGGTTAGGTTAGGTTAGGTTAGGTTAGGTTAGGTTAGGTTAGGTTAGGTTAGGTTAGGTTAGGTTAGGTTAGGTTAGGTTAGGTTAGGTTAGGTTAGGTTAGGTTAGGTTAGGTTAGGTTAGGTTAGGTTAGGTTAGGTTAGGTTAGGTTAGGTTAGGTTAGGTTAGGTTAGGTTAGGTTAGGTTAGGTTAGGTTAGGTTAGGTTAGGTTAGGTTAGGTTAGGTTAGGTTAGGTTAGGTTAGGTTAGGTTAGGTTAGGTTAGGTTAGGTTAGGTTAGGTTAGGTTAGGTTAGGTTAGGTTAGGTTAGGTTAGGTTAGGTTAGGTTAGGTTAGGTTAGGTTAGGTTAGGTTAGGTTAGGTTAGGTTAGGTTAGGTTAGGTTAGGTTAGGTTAGGTTAGGTTAGGTTAGGTTAGGTTAGGTTAGGTTAGGTTAGGTTAGGTTAGGTTAGGTTAGGTTAGGTTAGGTTAGGTTAGGTTAGGTTAGGTTAGGTTAGGTTAGGTTAGGTTAGGTTAGGTTAGGTTAGGTTAGGTTAGGTTAGGTTAGGTTAGGTTAGGTTAGGTTAGGTTAGGTTAGGTTAGGTTAGGTTAGGTTAGGTTAGGTTAGGTTAGGTTAGGTTAGGTTAGGTTAGGTTAGGTTAGGTTAGGTTAGGTTAGGTTAGGTTAGGTTAGGTTAGGTTAGGTTAGGTTAGGTTAGGTTAGGTTAGGTTAGGTTAGGTTAGGTTAGGTTAGGTTAGGTTAGGTTAGGTTAGGTTAGGTTAGGTTAGGTTAGGTTAGGTTAGGTTAGGTTAGGTTAGGTTAGGTTAGGTTAGGTTAGGTTAGGTTAGGTTAGGTTAGGTTAGGTTAGGTTAGGTTAGGTTAGGTTAGGTTAGGTTAGGTTAGGTTAGGTTAGGTTAGGTTAGGTTAGGTTAGGTTAGGTTAGGTTAGGTTAGGTTAGGTTAGGTTAGGTTAGGTTAGGTTAGGTTAGGTTAGGTTAGGTATAGGTTAGGTTAGGTTAGGTTAGGTTAGGTTAGGTTAGGTTAGGTTAGGTTAGGTTAGGTTAGGTTAGGTTAGGTTAGGTTAGGTTAGGTTAGGTTAGGTTAGGTTAGGTTAGGTTAGGTTAGGTTAGGTTAGGTTAGGTTAGGTTAGGTTAGGTTAGGTTAGGTTAGGTTAGGTTAGGTTAGGTTAGGTTAGGTTAGGTTAGGTTAGGTTAGGTTAGGTTAGGTTAGGTTAGGTTAGGTTAGGTTAGGTTAGGTTAGGTTAGGTTAGGTTAGGTTAGGTTAGGTTAGGTTAGGTTAGGTTAGGTTAGGTTAGGTTAGGTTAGGTTAGGTTAGGTTAGGTTAGGTTAGGTTAGGTTAGGTTAGGTTAGGTTAGGTTAGGTTAGGTTAGGTTAGGTTAGGTTAGGTTAGGTTAGGTTAGGTTAGGTTAGGTTAGGTTAGGTTAGGTTAGGTTAGGTTAGGTTAGGTTAGGTTAGGTTAGGTTAGGTTAGGTTAGGTTAGGTTAGGTTAGGTTAGGTTAGGTTAGGTTAGGTTAGGTTAGGTTAGGTTAGGTTAGGTTAGGTTAGGTTAGGTTAGGTTAGGTTAGGTTAGGTTAGGTTAGGTTAGGTTAGGTTAGGTTAGGTTAGGTTAGGTTAGGTTAGGTTAGGTTAGGTTAGGTTAGGTTAGGTTAGGTTAGGTTAGGTTAGGTTAGGTTAGGTTAGGTTAGGTTAGGTTAGGTTAGGTTAGGTTAGGTTAGGTTAGGTTAGGTTAGGTTAGGTTAGGTTAGGTTAGGTTAGGTTAGGTTAGGTTAGGTTAGGTTAGGTTAGGTTAGGTTAGGTTAGGTTAGGTTAGGTTAGGTTAGGTTAGGTTAGGTTAGGTTAGGTTAGGTTAGGTTAGGTTAGGTTAGGTTAGGTTAGGTTAGGTTAGGTTAGGTTAGGTTAGGTTAGGTTAGGTTAGGTTAGGTTAGGTTAGGTTAGGTTAGGTTAGGTTAGGTTAGGTTAGGTTAGGTTAGGTTAGGTTAGGTTAGGTTAGGTTAGGTTAGGTTAGGTTAGGTTAGGTTAGGTTAGGTTAGGTTAGGTTAGGTTAGGTTAGGTTAGGTTAGGTTAGGTTAGGTTAGGTTAGGTTAGGTTAGGTTAGGTTAGGTTAGGTTAGGTTAGGTTAGGTTAGGTTAGGTTAGGTTAGGTTAGGTTAGGTTAGGTTAGGTTAGGTTAGGTTAGGTTAGGTTAGGTTAGGTTAGGTTAGGTTAGGTTAGGTTAGGTTAGGTTAGGTTAGGTTAGGTTAGGTTAGGTTAGGTTAGGTTAGGTTAGGTTAGGTTAGGTTAGGTTAGGTTAGGTTAGGTTAGGTTAGGTTAGGTTAGGTTAGGTTAGGTTAGGTTAGGTTAGGTTAGGTTAGGTTAGGTTAGGTTAGGTTAGGTTAGGTTAGGTTAGGTTAGGTTAGGTTAGGTTAGGTTAGGTTAGGTTAGGTTAGGTTAGGTTAGGTTAGGTTAGGTTAGGTTAGGTTAGGTTAGGTTAGGTTAGGTTAGGTTAGGTTAGGTTAGGTTAGGTTAGGTTAGGTTAGGTTAGGTTAGGTTAGGTTAGGTTAGGTTAGGTTAGGTTAGGTTAGGTTAGGTTAGGTTAGGTTAGGTTAGGTTAGGTTAGGTTAGGTTAGGTTAGGTTAGGTTAGGTTAGGTTAGGTTAGGTTAGGTTAGGTTAGGTTAGGTTAGGTTAGGTTAGGTTAGGTTAGGTTAGGTTAGGTTAGGTTAGGTTAGGTTAGGTTAGGTTAGGTTAGGTTAGGTTAGGTTAGGTTAGGTTAGGTTAGGTTAGGTTAGGTTAGGTTAGGTTAGGTTAGGTTAGGTTAGGTTAGGTTAGGTTAGGTTAGGTTAGGTTAGGTTAGGTTAGGTTAGGTTAGGTTAGGTTAGGTTAGGTTAGGTTAGGTTAGGTTAGGTTAGGTTAGGTTAGGTTAGGTTAGGTTAGGTTAGGTTAGGTTAGGTTAGGTTAGGTTAGGTTAGGTTAGGTTAGGTTAGGTTAGGTTAGGTTAGGTTAGGTTAGGTTAGGTTAGGTTAGGTTAGGTTAGGTTAGGTTAGGTTAGGTTAGGTTAGGTTAGGTTAGGTTAGGTTAGGTTAGGTTAGGTTAGGTTAGGTTAGGTTAGGTTAGGTTAGGTTAGGTTAGGTTAGGTTAGGTTAGGTTAGGTTAGGTTA